>LPNX011061958.1:1424255-1462658 GCA_001517045.1 Pseudotsuga menziesii | reverse complement strand
GTACCAAAAATTCTTCAATCTCAAAGAAACACAAAAAGATGGCAGGTGTTTAATACCCCATCCGCCCAAGGAGATAGGACGAGCCAACACATGCCAATCTACCAGGGGTCCACTTCGGCTAAAAAGTTGTGGTATATACTTGTACTTCATCCTCTCTATGTACATGTCTCTATCTGTCTATATATATAGATAAAGAGAGAGGATGAAGGATAGATATATATCTGTCGATATATAGATATCTCTATATAAAGAGAGAGGATGAAGTATGGGAAAAGCGTCACCATCATGTGCCAACAACAGTCCTTGTGCTCTTAATAATAACAAGGTTAAAGCCGCATTCAAAAATTTCAGGCAAATTGGTGAGTAAATTATTAGCAGAGCAGGGTGCAGTGCAAAGAGTGGACAGAGATCAGATCCGGAAAGACGCAGCCCCTCCTCCTTTCCGTCAGCAGTGGACAGTAAACATATAAAAACAAATTTTCTCTGTTTCAGCTTTGTAGAACAAAATGGGTGAGCGGCAAAGTAGAATTTTCGAGTATTTTGTTGTATGCGGGCTGGGCCCCGAGCTTCGATCTCTGGACGGCGCGAAGGGTTTCCAAGGGACACATGCCATGTACATGCCTTCTGTTCTGGATCAGTTCCCTTCTTCCAAGGACTCCGATTGCCCACCTCCTCCTCCTCAGCTTTCAACTGTACAATTGATTCTCTTTCCCTGCCTTTCAGATTGATTTAATTGATTTCGTTTCAATTTCTCTTTTTGGCTCAGCATTTAATTTGGTTTATACAATTCTCTTTTTCAAATGCAGTGTGTGATGCCAGCGGGAGTGGCGTTCTATTCTTCAGGCTTCAGTGCTAGCGATAAATCCAGCCATCCCCACAGTTATCCAATAGTATTGACAGGTACTTACAACTGTTCAACTCATCTCCTTAACCTTACCCAAGAAAAGGGTATTAGGGCCGATTTTATTGTACCAAATTCAAATATTAACAGATCGATAAATCAAATAAAACTTGCAAAGCAACTCTGCTAAACCAAAATTTTGTAGATTGCATTATGTTTTGTGCGATTGTAAGAAGCTCGTAACTTGCTAGAAGTTATTATAGTTTACGTCAGACAGAAGTTGAATTTATCCGAGATAGCTGTGAAAAGGGAAAATATTTTCTAATCAAGAAGGGCAGGTGTTGGAGTCTTGCAATGCTTGTTCAGTTTAGTGATGGCTTTGCAATGATTGCAAATGAGCATTGCGACGCAACATTTAGCAGACAATATGAAGAAGGCCTAGGCATTTGAGTTGAAACTTGACCGGGATAGATACTTTGAGATGGCAGAGTCCATGTTGATTGGGCAGTTCATGTCGTTTTCTGTCTCGCATAATTAGTTAAAGTGTTTTACGTCTTACATAATGTTGCGGGTGGATTAGTATCCGCAAGGTTGGCTCACAGATAACAGTAGTGGGCGTGGCAAAAATAGTTGCAGAACCTGTAAGGTAAGGTTAAGTTGCAGAAGATAACAATTTTGGCAGGACCACAAGGTTAGATTTCGGACTACAAGGTTAGTGACCTTTGATTATGATATGTGCATGTAATTTTTGACTATGATCTCTTAAATTAGCTTCGAATCTTATTCAATTAGCTTCATTCCGTCTCTGGAGAACACCTGACACCACCTCTTCTATAGCATTTGTCGATGGTTTGAGGTATAGCAGCAAAAGGATACTTGTTCCAACTCCCCTCCAAGCTGCAAAATTCTTTTTAGGGTAGGCGAGAAATTTATTCCCCTTGTTCTAATAAGCTCTTGTTAAATTTTAATTTCTCATCTTCTAGTTCCTTAATTTGTGTGAGCTCCCGAATATGATCTTTTAGAGAAGAATTATCTTTCTCTATTAACCTATAAAAATATTTTTCCCTGTCATTCTTAAATTGTAATTTTTTACTGTTCTCTTTATAATATGCTAGTTCTGTTGATGTTTGTAGCTACGTGAGGCATCCTCACCAGCTAAGTTGGCCCTAAAGAAAATTGTATTTTATTATTCCAAGAGGACAAGTCGGCCCCAATGAGATAGACAAGCCTTCACTAGTGAGATAGACAAGCCGACCCTAGTGGAAAAGTCAGTTAGAACCAAGTATAAATAGAGGGGACACCCTCCTCATTTGACACACCTCAAACAATTTCGTTCAAGCTCAAGGAAGAAGTTTGTTCCAGCTAGAAGAAGATAATTTTTGGATTGTAGAAGACTTATGGGTTTGCTATTGTTGGAGAGATTTCTCCATTGGCTCTAGGGTTTGTCTAGAGCTTGTCTATCTGATGATGCTTATATCTGGATGTTCTATTGTATCTTGAAATAATATCTCTAAGTAAGAGAAGGTTGCTGGGTTTTCTCCATTGTGGTTTCCCAGGATAAATTCTGTGTTCTTTGTATTTTTGTGCATGGTTATTCTTTCAGTGATCCTTGTTTATATTGCAATTAAAGTTGAAAGAGATGAAAATTATATTGTTATCTTAAAAATCTAACATGGTATCAGAGCGGTGCTGAAAGAGACCATTGCCGAAAACTAGGGCATCCAGGTTTGGCCCCTTCTCTTCATAGATTTGCTAGAAAAGAGTTCTTGGGAAACTCACCCTAGTAAGGCTCACCTTTCTGTGGAGGAAAAATCTTGATTGGTGGGGTTTCAATGTTGACCTAATTTCTATTGGATATAGGAATTAGGGTTTCAGACTTTGAACTGTTATGACCACATTTTCTGAAGCAATGAAGGGCTACTCAACTCGCCCTAGGAGGGCACCTTTATTTGTGGAAACAAATTTTCCAAATTCAAAGTTTCACTTTTAACCTAGCTCCTGCTAGGGTTTCTGCAACGGATTTCAGATCTCACATCTCTAGTCAAGATGGTTGTTGGACTTAGAGTAGAAAACAAATTGGAGAGAGTTTCGAACTTATGATCTTGGAAGAGTAAGATGCTCATGCTCCTAAATGAACATGATCTCAAGGATCATATACTCGGAAATATTCCAGAGCCAAAGGGAGCCTAAGAGAACAAGATTCAAGAAGAATGAAGCCACAACCATGAGGATTTTGATGGGTTTAGTAAAAGACCATCTTGTGCCTCTTATTGGCAAGCCAGGATAGTGCTAAGAAGATGTATGATGCCTTGAAGAATCTATATGAGAATGAGAATCCTAGCAGAATCTTGGCCCTAAAAGATTAATTTCGTCAAATGAAGTTCACGAAGGATGATTCAATTTCTTATTTCCTGAAGATTGCTTAGAGCAAATATCAACTGGTAGCTGTTGATGAAAGCATCCCTGATAGAGATCTTGTGTTGACATCTATGGGTGGACTTCCTTCAGAATGGAAACCACTTGTGAAAGGGATATGTGCTTGTGGTCAGTTACCTACTTTTGATCAGTTTTTGTCAGAATGTATCCAAGAGGAAACAAGAGAGCTTGTCTCTACCTCAAAGGAAACAAAAGAAAAACTAATCCTTGTAGCTAGAATTGGAAAGAAGAAATGAAAGTGGAACAAGGGTAAGAAAGGCATCAAGTTTGTCCAAAATCCAAACTTCAAAGATCAAGAAGGAAAACTCCAAGCTTAAATGTTTCAATTGCGGTAAGTTACGCCAATTTGCTGCAAATTGCTGGAAGAAAGGAAAAGGCAAGCATGATGCCTTTACAACTAAGGAGAAGCATGCACCAGAAAAGAAGAATCAACAAGAGAAAGAAATTCAGAAATATTACTTTCTTGTTACTGCTCTCTCAGGTTTTATTTCGAATAGTGATGAATGGTTGATAGATAGTGGTGCCTTTAGGCACATGACAGGTTCTCAAAACCCTCTCTCAAGGTTGTCAAATAAGCATGCCTCTCTTCAGGTTGAACTTGGTGATAATACCAAGTATGAAGTAAAGGGAGTCGATTCAACATCCTTCCAGCTAGACTTAGGTGATTCCTTACATTTGGGAAATGTGCTTCTTGTGCCAGGTTTGAAGAAGAATCTTATCTGCATTTCATCGTTTTGGAAGATAAGGGCATAAGAGTTGCATTTGTGGATGGACAAGTCTTCATGCGGACTAAAGATTCAAGCATCGATTTAGCCAGAGTTATTGGTACCAGATTTGGGGGTCTTTATAGATTGACAAGACAACCAACTCAAGCTCTTGTTCATGACTCTCACAATTTGAGTGAGCTATGGCATCGTAGATTTGCTCACTTACATTATAAAGCTCTTCGTGCTTTGAGATAGATGGTCTCAGGTATTCTAGATCTTCCAGATGAACATGAAGGTGTATGTAGGGGATGTGCACTTGGAAAGAATTCCAAGTGTTGCTGCCTAACTCACACCTCAAGTCATGTGGCATAAATCTTCAAGCCATTGGGTGCGACCTTGGGGGCAAGCAAGAGTCAAGTGTTGTCACTTGATTTTGACTCCTCCGTCTAGGCTCTCTCCTAGTGAAGCCAAGGGTGGTGGTCCCTATAAAAATAATATAAGGTTGTTAATCTATGAAAGGAAAACAACTATTCTAAGAGTTAAGATGAGATAACTTAAATTAAAGCAATAGATTATTGCAATATGAAATTAAAATACACAGCTTCAAAATAAAACACCATTCATGACATTTGTAGAAATTGATTTAAACATAAAAGAGGATAAAGACCAGTGCCAATAAAAAGTGTTTGTGTGTAAGGGTTGTTGCTGTGGTCTCGAGAAGTATTGCAGTTGTCTTGGTTGGTAAATGTTCAGATTATTGAATGAGTGAATTAGGGAGTGGGTTACTTCTTGGTTTGGCCCACTAAGACTCACCTCCTTGAACTGAGCGCCGAAGCAACTTTACCAAGTGTCCAATGGGGCGAGGCATAACCTGCTTGGAGTAGTCCCCCGACTCTATGGTATTCATTCTTCACGACCTCCCGAGTCCTTAAAGATTCGTTTTATGTGGATTGTCCAATTAAACTAGTCGTTTTAATCTCTTTTTGATTGTCCCACTATTCCAGCCAATGGCCTGCAGTGTTCACAAGAGTATACGGGGAATAAAACCTTGGTTTATTTTAGAAAATTAAAAATAGTGTAGTTGTTTAGAAAGCTCAATATCGATACTCTAATTTTGAAGAACACGGTTAGATTTGTTAATTTATAAAATGCAATAAAAAATACAAATGAATATCTAACTAAGAAACGAAAGCAACTATTCTAAAACAACTCAAACCACAAGAAGGAAAACGACACAGATCTCCCCTGGGGGATGGGGCGTGGGCACTTGGTTGCCCACTTCTCTTTTAGTAATGGTTATTACAATGAAGAATAAATACTTATCTTTTTTATAGATTAGGAGCAGTGTTTTAAAAATCGGTCTGACCGGTTTCGGAACCGACCGGTTCACCGGTTCGGTACCAAATCGGTAGGCAAACCGGATCGGTGACCGGTCTGTTACCGAACCGGCCGGTTCAGTCACCAAACCGGTCCGGTTCGATAACAAACCGGTCTGACCGGCCGAGTTTCGATCCTGACCGGTTGGTTACGACCCATCTCATGCAATTTGTCATTTTTTATTTTTTTTATTGTTTTAACTTTTAACTTTTGTTTTTTACCTAACCTAAAGGCTAACCCCTAACCGGACCCAACCCAACCCTAACCTAACCTTTTGTTTTATTATGCATTTTGTTCTAGTATCCTAGATATGTTACATGTATTATCATTTATGTATTGCACAGAGTACAGTCACAGACTCCAGATTACAGTACACTTTGTGCCATTTTGATATATTGACTCTTATATGGTATATACATGAGCAGGTTTTGGTTATTTTGTCTTCAATGCCTTGGAATCATGGATTATAATCTTGAAAATATTGTTTTTCTTTAAAATTTAAATATTTTATGTATTTTTTAGCAAACCGATTCATTAAATTCAAATCGGCTGATTTATGACCGATTCATTACCGATTCTGATTCCGAGTTGACCCTCAATCGATTCCGATTTTTAAAACTATGATTAGGAGACACAATTTTACAAAAAATTTGGGGTTTTAAAACTGCCCAAAGAAGAGGTAGGAAGAAAGGTGGCTCCTGGATGTCTTAAAACTTGAAAATATTGCCAGAGTGCCTCTCTACTTGTTCCTCAATGGCTGCAAAACAACCAACAAAGTTATGCTAAAAAGTGATAGATTGATCAATTAAAACATAAAAAATTGTAGCATAAAATTCAAGTACTTTTTAAAAGATAAAACTTGAAGTATTGAGATTTACTTGTTAGAAGCTAGATCTATAAACTTTGACTTTAAAAAATTAGATCTAAACTTAAATGTAAATGCTAATCAAATTAGTTCATGATTTATTTCGTAATGCACTAATTTGATCAACACTTCTAAATTAACCTGTAACCGGAAAATTCTATAGTTTAGATGAGAGAAAGAGAGGAATAACAAGCTCTTCAGCTTGGGCTATGGAGTCTTCCTGTTAGATTTTCTTAAGATTATAGCAATATATATTAATTGCATTTATCAATAGGATCACTAGAAGATAGACAAAGCACAGAACAATAACACAAGTATTTTTCACCTGGGAAACCCAATTGGGAGAAAACCCAGCAACCTTCGTCTAGAGATAATAATTTTGAGATCAAGAAAGAAAAGAAAAACATGGAAATGCTTTCCAAAGATGAAACCCTGAAAACAGTCTTCTTCTGTGAACTTCTCTGATCTACTGTGTAGTTGCACTCTGCCAGAAACTGCGCACTTCGCTTGGGCTACTGCGCTGTTGTTGTGTGTAATAATGAGGAGGGGCGCCTCCTATTTATACTGTTTTCCCACCTAGAAATTAACTAGGTACGACTTCACTTGGGGGAGCAATAATAATTTTATATTTCATAATTTTTATTTTATTTTTTTATTGCTGGCTTTTCACCCCAAGGATTACATTGTTCTTTCTAGGGTTTAGATGAATGATTTAAACAAGTTCAACTCCCGAAGGAGGACAATAAGAATAGCTTCTGAAGTTGCACAAACTCCAACACTCCCTCTCAACAAGGAAGGTATTCTTCGGTCTTCATCAGCATCATGATCATCTGGGTTTCATCTGTACATCTATACTGTCTCCATCATCTCTAAATGTACTGAAGGTTGTTTTTATGAATTTGTTCTATCCGGATGCCTGAGAGAGAATATTTTGCTACCTATCCGTCTCTACTGCCGATGGAATACTTCCATGCCAGGCTAGAGATCCCGAATGAGCACATGTGCACGACCGTCTACTACATGTTCGTCTCATCTACCGATGAGGTACTCCCATACCTGGATGAGAACCTGAACGGGTAGAGGTACTTGTGCAATCACACGACCATCTACTACCTGTCTTACTCATCTGCTGATGGGATTACTCCCATACCTGACTGAGCACCTGGACAAGCAGAGGCACTTGTGTGAACCTGACCATCTACTGCTTGTCCATCTCATCTGCAGATGGGATTTCTCCCATACTTAGCTGAGAACCTGGACGAGTAGAGGTACTTGGGAAAAAAGTATGGTAAATGTTTCTCAGTCATCTCTCCCTCTCAAGGAGGGATACGTTCTCTTCTACTCCAAGTCTTCCGCGAAAGTATTCAAATTTCACCCTGGGAAGAGGCTTGGTGAGAACATCTGCAGTCTGGTCATCTGTCGGAATATATTTTAGCTCGATCGCACCTTTTTGCACCATATCACGTATGAAGTGATATCGAATCTCTATGTGCTTTGACTTGTCATGAAATACAAGATTCACTGACACCTGCACATAACTCGGTTATCACAGTGAATCACGATTGGCTCTGGAATCTGGCCAAACAATCCTGCAAGAAGTTTACAAAGCCAAACTGCTTCTCGGGTTGCTGAACTAGCAGCCATATGCTCGACCTCTGCAGTACTGAGAGCTACTGAGTTTTGCTTCCTACTGCACCAGGAGATAATTGCAGAACCCAGACTGAAACAACATCCTGAAGTGCTCTTCATTCTTCATATCTGCAGTGCATCTGACCCAATCTGAGTCTGTAAACCCTTGCAATTTCAAGTCACATTTTGAATCATATTGTAGATCATATCCCACAGTGCCACGTAAGTATCTGAGCACATATTTTGCAGCAATCCAGTGAATCGGCCTCGGTTCGCACATGAACTGAATGAGAGCATTTACAACAAAACAAATATCTGGTCTAGTGTTTGTCAGATACATCAAGGACCTAATCAACTGGCGATACATGGTGGGATCAATCCAATTTGAATCTAAAGCAGAATCCCTCAGATTCTTCAAATTTGCATCCATCGGAGTAGCTATGGACTTGCAGTCCAACATTTTGAATCTCTTCAGTATATCTATGGTGTATTTTCCTTGTCTTAGGAAAATCTCTTTCTGCCTTTGCCATACTTCTAATCCCAGGAAGTAGTGCATCAATCCAAGATCCTTCATTTCGAACTCAAAGGCAAGTTTCTTCTTACACTATAAGATAAGTTTCTCATTTCTGGTGAGAAACAAGTCATCAACATATAGTAGCAAAATCAGTGGCTTATTATTCACAACCTTGTAGTAAAGGTTGGGGTTTGCATCACTCTTGGTGAATCCCAGACTCACCAGGAATTCGTCTATCCGTCCATACCAAGCACAAGGTGCTTGCTTGAGTCCATATAACGCCTTTTTCAACTTGCATATGTGAGAGTCCTTTCCATGGACAATAAATCCTTCTGGTTGTTCAATATATACTTCTTCCTCAATAATACCATTGAGAAAGGCTGTTTTGACATCCATTTGATGCAACTTCCATCCCACAACTAAAGCAATAGCAATGATCGATCTGACGGAAGTGTGTCTAGCCACAGGAGCAAATGTCTCATCATAATCGACTCCCTCTTTCTAAGAGAACCCTTTGGAAACAAATCTAGCCTTGGATCTGCTCCATGTGGAGTTTCATGCTCCTTTGCATTCTGCAAAATCTGTTGTGCCCATCTAGGTCTTTTCCGGCTTATTGCCATATCTGTGGGAGCATCATTTGGCTCAACTGGATCAATGGAACTGATTGGTTTATTCATTTCTTCAGACTCCCTCTTAATGTTTGGAGAGAGAAATGATCTCATCTCTTCATCGTCATCGATCTGCATATCTGATCCTCTTCCTTTTCGAATAACCATTTCTTCTTCAAAGGTTGCATCCTTCTTGACTTCGATTTGAATTGATCCTGGGTTGTATATTCTGTAATCCTTTGAAGACTTGCGATATCCTACAAATGTTTCCTTCTTGCTTGAAGGTTTTAACTTGGGCACGTGAATGTAGACTAGAAAGTAATTGCCCATCCTGGTGACGACCAGGGTCATCAAGGATCCTTCAATTGTCTTGTTCGAGTCACGACATCAGTGTCGTCAGGTTTCTATCATATGTAATAGACTAGAATCCTTGTCTTTGAGGGATAACTCCCTCTGTCTCTTAGAAGTCGGTTGAGTAAATCTTGTTGAAGCAGCATATAGATCGACATTCGTAGAAGCTTTCTGCTTTTGATCACCAAATCTCTGCATGAGATTATTTTGGGTCTGAGTACATGCTTCTAGAGGCTTTTGTCTTTCGTTCCATCCGTATATCAATGGGATCACTTGTCCTTGTAGATCATGGCATTCCCTACAAGTCAAATCCTGTCAGATGGTTAGCAATATTTCATAATCAATGTATTAACAAAATAATGTAGGAAACCTTTTAGTCAATGCTTCGACACAACACACATAAGGCCATTATCTGGATGCTTATGGTCTCCATTATAACATATCATCAAGAGTGTGTACTACTCCAGTATGTTATAAAGGAGTCCTCATCCTAGATGGGTTGTGCAACATGACAGGCTATTTAACAACCTGAATTTTAGAAATGTAGATCTGTGTGACATATATTAAAAAACAACCCAGATCTAATCTACTAGAACATGTAAAATCAAATACTTATCTTTTGTAGTTTTGTGGGTGGGCTCCCACTGTCAGGGTCCACTGGTCTTCATATGCTTGCTTGACGATCATCACAATCTGGATCTTCATATCATTTCTTAGAAGAAGAACTCCGAACGATCATCCTTCCTTGGCTCCTTGTGAGGAGGGTCTTATTCTACATCAACAGTTGAAGCTTCATGCTTCCTTTTGATTGAACTTCGACAACTACTGGCATAATGCCCGTATTTCTTGCACTCGTAGCACTGTATCTGAGATAAGTCCTTCTTCTCTTGTTTCTTCTGATATGGGGGAGGACTTGATCTCATATCTTGGTGCTTGTGATTGAAGGACTTCCTTCCCCTTCCCTTGCCTTTCTTGGCATGAGATACGAACGCTTGATTTTCCTCAGGTCGAGTGTCACGAAGTCTTTTGCGTGCTGCGATTCTTGTTTCTTCTGGAGTGCATTCTGCCCATAGCTTATCAAATTTGGGCAACTTGGTCCGACCACTTATAGTTTGGATAAAAGACTCCCAAGATGGTGGGAGACCATTTAAGGTGGTCATAACGAGATACTTTTCTTCAAAATTGTCTCCACTGGACTTTAGCTTGTACCGGAGCTTGGTGATCCTCATGAAATATGAGGCAATATCCTTGGACTTCATCATCTTCACGTTTGACAGTTGATTCCTCAATGTTAGAGTCACATTGATGTTATTGTGTTCAAATAGCTTCTTTAGAGTTTTGAACATCGTCCTCGCTGTCGTCTTTTCTGAGATCTGAGGAACCAAGTGATCTCTAACTGAGTCTACTAAAATCCTCCTTGCTTTGGGATCATCCTTTCTCTAGCGAGGTTTGTCTTCTCCGGCTTCTGGTTCTAGGACCATTTCATTTACACACTGTAATAGGTCATTTTCTTCTAGTAGGAGAAGAACCCCAGACTTCCAAGGGATGAAGTTTGAAGCTCCTTCCAGACGATCTTCAACTTTCATGCTGATCATCTTGACTGTAGATCTGGATCTGAAACCCTAGCAGAGACTAGGTCAAAATTGAAGGTTGGAGTTTTGGAAAATTGACTCCACAGATAAATTCACCCTAGAGAGGCGAGTTGAGAAGAGGTAGAGTCGAGCCAAAACTGTGGAGAAAGTAGGTCAAAATTGGAAACCCTAATTTCTGATGCAACTGCAGAATTAGGTCCAAAAACCTCTATCCGATGTGGCTCCTCGCAAGGAATATGTGGGCTGGTTGGAGTCTTTGAGACGTGTTCAACACTACACCAACAAGGGTGTAGCCTAACGGTGTCTCAAGGTCACTACCCAGTTGTTCCCGCTTCCTTCGTGAATTTTGCCACCGCAACAGATCAAATCGAGGCATTGGATTTTTGCTTGGGGAGGTTTAATTGAAATGTGAAAACTAAATAAGCTAGTCACCCACATTGCTTTTGATGCAGCCAATTGTTCGATCGAACCGCATCGGTGCAGAGCATATACAACTGAGCCTTGGTAAATTTTTAAGGATTTTATGTGTAATGTGTTTGCTTGTTTATTAAAATGAGTTTGCTTACTTAGATGTGAGAAATCAATTATTGCGCATTCCTGCTTTTGATTATCCCAAAGCTCAGGGCGAACCTGCGATGGGCAAGAGCATACACTAGAATGACAAATATTAATTCCAATTTAGAAGAAAAGGAAAATCTAATCTATACAGCCCTTGACGGACGGATTGTGTGCTTGTTCTTTATTCTAAGCAGTATATCGGTTTTGCATATAAGGAAACTACAATCAGGGATCTCTTTCAGGACAAAGCCTTACTCGAGAGGTCAAGACTAGGTTAGATCTACAAATAAAACAAACACATAAATACTGATAATTAGATCTATCTAAATGCAAAAAAAACCTTTGAACTAATCTAGAACTTAAAAGAAAGCGGTAAATCAAAGATCAATCACACACTGGGTGATATAGGCCTCCCCCAAATGGGAGAAGGGGGGTGTGGGAGCCATTATCCCACTTGCTCTTTATTAACTTGATTACAATATGCTTTTTTATGAATGGGGTTTCCTTTTGCTTGGAAAGTGATCAAAAAGACTTACAAAGCTTTCCAGAGAAGGGGAATGAAGAAGGGGGAATTTTGGATGCTCTGGATGACCAAAAATATGAAAATTCGGCAGCAACTCCTCCTCTTCTTCCTTCGAATTGCTAAAAACCAGCGAGCTAATGATTGATAAATTAGTTGGGTAGTCAATAAAATACACTAAAAAAGTACACTTCGTACTTGCAAACATAGAAGTATTATGCTACTTCAAGTACAAACTAGATCCAAGCTTTTAAATGTAAAATTGAAACACTTCCTAGATCTAGAAATGAGAGCAAGTAAAACGAGAATGATTAGCCTTATAGATCTGATTTTAACTTACAAAAATAAAGTAACTGAGAAAGAGTTGTGGTTTTTTGTTGAAAGAAGCGAAAACAACTACTCAAGCTTGAATCTCTTGGAAAACTTGGAAGTTTGAAGGTGAAACCATAAGTGTTTTGATCTAGATCCAAGAAAATGATGCAGCTTAGCTCAACCTTTTACTCGAGATTGTGATCTGCAAACAAAAGCTATCACACTTGCAACAAATATATTAGATCTGGTACTTTTCACGGTTAGAAATAAAAAAAGCATGAGCTACAACTTAATTAAACACACCTTCTTAAATCGCTAAGAGTAAAGAGTAAGTAAATAAATTGACAACTGCAAATATTTACTCTACGTGCTTTAAGATAACCTTGTAAGCCAAATCGATCATTGGAAAATAAAGCATGACAAAAATGCAACAATAACACCTCATCCACCAAATGTATGCACCCACAGAATCACACTCGTAAGCCTCCAAAGCCTTCAACTTTATTCAAATGATAACAATAAACAAATTACATGAGCAGAGGTTCCTTGCTTCCGTAAAAAATGAGGAAGTAGCAAAACCCAGCCCCAGGGGGGCCACCAACACTGACAGAAAGAGTTCAACTGGATTGAGTTGATCTGAGTTAAAGTGAGTGGAACTGGAGAGATAGATGACACCTTTCTCACCTATCTCACCCATCCACTCAAAAGCCGCCACTTCACACACCTACCACCTCACCAATCCACTCGCTTGATGAGGTTGGTGTGAACCTCCTGCCTTACCTCATGTGCGATTCTTCACTATCCTAATCGCATGCTATAGTATGATATATCACAATCATCAAAATAAAACCAATGTAATATTATACTTAACACATGGAGGGGGTCCACCCTCATCCCATCGCAAACCCCACATGGTGTTAGCGTGAGTCTCATGCGTTGACGTCACCCTCCTCTTTTAAACATTCGCTATCTTGAAAGTAATCCAAAGTGTGAAGTGCATATAATATACCACATAACCAAAGTGCTAAAAACCCATGAGATGGAGAGGGGTCCATCCTCACCCATTCGCTAGTTCAAATGGTGGTAGCGTGAGCTTCATGTGGGTGATGTTACCACTACTTAAACCATTCATTACCTTAACCTTTTACTCAAAGTTTGCTTCACCACTATGTTTGGAGAAGGGTCGCATACCCATTTGGACCCACATGCCAAGTCATTTCATTATTAAAAAAATGATTATTGACTTTTTAATTTTTTTTGACTTTGGTGCATTTTGTCAAAATTAAACATTTTTTTGCCATTTTGTAGCATTTTCAACGAAATAATGCCCTATGGGACGATGTAATCACCCAGAGCACGGCAAAAGTGGGTCTCGGGGTAAAGGAGATGCTCTGAGCTTGAACATGAGCCGAAACACGCTAAAAACAGACTCCAGATCACACTTTTTTTACATTTTGAATTTTTCCATTTAAACCATTAAAGAAATGGCTTAAAAAACGGGATAAATTATTTTTTCTTGGAATCGGACGAAACTCTAGGGGGACCTAGTACATGTCCATACGACTCAATAACGATGCCTAACACACTTATATACTTTGACACATGAACTTTAATAACCTCCTAAGGCCTAACCACCAAGACGAAAATTCCAGATTTGGAGGAGCGGTGAAAAACTCGAAAATTATACATCACTTATTCAACATTGCATAATTGACAAGGGGAAAAACACCTTGGAATAATCGGATTGATAGCCAAGTCCTTTACAAAAAGTTTGTCGTGTTAGAGCATTTATTACAACGCCCCCAAGGGTATGAACATGCATTTTATTAAAAAAGAGGCCCAAAAAAGGCCCTGATGAACCACGAAACCTTCTGAGCACTGATAATGAGCAACTGGCTTGTTCATGACTTCGACGACTCACTGGAAGTCCACTAAGTGCAAAATTAGTGGATAATAGAGAGCTCACAAACTATAAAGTAAGAGAAAGAGGAATAACTTCATAATAGAACCCTTATCTTATGATTTTACAATGTGGAGAGGAGGTTTATTTATACCTTTTTCTTCTGAATATTTTAATTTGATCCTACAAGTCAAACATAAAATAATATTATTTTTAGGGTAAATTCTAGATAACAAAAGAATTTTACCCCAAAAAGTACAAAAATGATAAAAATAAGCTAAAATAAGCTAAACGACGACTTCACTTGATGAAATAGTGAGCCAAGGGCGAACGTCATGCCCCATCTAACCTCAAAATGCTGAAAGTCCCTAAACACCCTCCCTCCGAGGCATTGTAGGCCCAACTGGTGTGCAATAGTTGGAAAGGTGGCGCACTAGGCTAGGGAGGCTGGCGCAAGGGTTTTTGGATGCTCCAAAAATATCCAAGTGAGTGCAAAAGGTGTGCTAATAGGAGATAACAGTCATTTACAAAGCACAATCACCTTTGCAAATCAAATAATCAGGATGGGCATGTGCCCCAGTGGGTCACCCTTAGAAGTCCTAGAGTTCCAACCTATGGGCAGAAAAGCACTGCATGGTGGAGATATCATCACATCAAAGGGGTAGTCAGCAAAGCCACTAAGCTAAGTACTCCCGAGAGTGAAACCAAGGGGTCTGACCATGACCAATCCAGAGGGTAAACAACCTCCCAAACCAAATATCCATACAATAAATCCCACTTTGGCCTGTACAATAATTTTTTTTGACCCCTTGCTCTAGATCCAACCTATCTGGAACGCTGCAGTTGTTCTGGTGTGTAACACAAAGAACAAGATTATTCTAATTTTGGTTTATTATAACCTCCTCCAAAATTTTTCATGGTTTAATATCAACTAAAGCTTTACATGTTAATTCTGATGCTCTAGCTATGCAGGGCAAAGATTACCTTGATGCATATTGGGTTTCTTTCTGATTATCTTTGAAATGTTTCCAACTCAATTGCATGCCTGTTCAAAAATTGAGCAAAAACTAAAAATGAAATTACCAGTGTTCCACGAGGACTTGCCCCCCAAGGTCGGGAGCCCGCCCCCCTCGCTCCCCACGCCCCGGGGGCTCCTTCTGAAACATTTTCCCTCGTCCTCAATTTGGCAAAACTTGGGGAAACACAGGGGGTAGCTCGCCCCCTGTTTTGAAGCACGCACCGGTGAAGTGGGGGGATCGTAGGCGCTCCAGCAGTAATGGTAATATTAAATTCTTAAAGTAAAAGGATCTATCCTTTTACTTAAATTTTTAACATTACCATTAATTGTTTCAGGATGTTTGAGAGTGGTTCCAACCTCATCGGAGTTCAGATGCAAAAAGTAGAATTTTAGATCCCATTCAGAATTCAACAGACTTAACAGTTTTCAGGGTTTCAGGATTGCAACGTTTCCACTGGATTTTATCATGTATGAGGTTAAGGGATTGTCATTTAATCAAGCACATCAGCCTCTCTATGTACATTGATGTTGGTGGTGTTGATTGTTAAACTCCTCTAACATGACCTTAATCAAAATGTACCCTTTCGTCAAGCAAAATCATTTATTATGCAATAAGCATGATTTTTTTCTTCTAATTCTACCTTATTTCAATGCTTGGTTTAGGAAGTTTCATCAAAATTGTAGGGTGTTGAGTAATGTCCTTTGAGGATCAACTTCGAGATTCAAGGTAGAGGCAAGGGCTAAAAAACTAGAGGAGGTGGGCATAGGGTGCTATTGATGAATATGATTCCAATATAGGATTAATAGTTCTTGCATAATTTTATGTTGGACTTGAAGTACTCAAATAATGTGATGCCCTCTGGAATCATGAAGAAATAGGGTCCTCTGGTCACACTTCCTCATTACAACATCTATGCCATGGATTTACACAATGTTGAAGTGTGTTGAATCATTGAAGAATTAGACTGTATTTATAGGGAGCAACTTAAACTATATTTATACAGGATGAATTGTTATAGCCGAGATTTATAATATTATTGTATTTTTTATAATTTTTATGACCTTGACGTCCCCTTGCCCCCCCTGAATTTCCCTAAAATTTGGGGGTGGTCTCCACATGTCCCCAATGTGCATTTCCCGGCTCCCACGCTCCTGCGTCCTGGAAACTTGGGGGAACATTGGAAATTACTGTGACTCTAATGCAATAGGAATCAGATAAATAAATTTGGCCTGAACAATTCCGAGCTATGTATATATAAGTTTCTATTTTTTTAAATATTTATATTTAGATAAAATGCGTCAGAATTATTAATTATACTAATATACAGAATGAAAGTACATGCACGAAAACAACCACGATGAGCTAAGGCCACAAGGCAAAACCACCTAGTCTATAAAAAGTCGCCATGCAGGGCATAAAAAATAAAAAGTCATTAATAATTCGTAGTGCCCAATGCAGGAAACAATAAAAACAAGTTAACAGGCCAGCTGGCCAGAGCGAACAGGTAGATCTGGAAACCCGTTTCTTGAGGGAGGCCTTTGTCCTCTGGTGGGTGCCCCCCTCCATCAGCCATGGTCTTAGATAAGGTTATTTGAATTTCTAGGCTTCTTTCATATAATATTCCACAATGACTTCAAATATTGGAGGAAAATATGCTTGCACTGTATTCAAATAAATTACTAATGTCAAACTATTGTCTTTTTTCATTTGTAATTTATTAAAGTTTGGATTTGTATCTTAGAAAAAGAGTATTTGTGCAATTTGTTTCTTAGTGTGATACTATTTCTAAATTTTGATGTCATTTTTATAGAAAATCGTTTTGGATTGTTTGTGGCTAGCAGCCATATATGTTTCAAACTTTCAAGACAGTGATCTATTTGATCTTCTTGTCACAGAGGGAGATGGAACTAAAATCTATGTCAGCTGTGTTGCTTTTCGGAATCCAGTTAGTGATGATATTGCTGAAGCCTATCGAATTCCTCCAAATTCTTTTGTGGACAAATGTATATGCCTGGTTTCACATTCACCTAGCTTTCGTGTCCTTCGAGAAGCTGCAGAGGAACTGTTCCGTTTATGTTTCTCACATGCTGGTTGCAGGTACATATTCCAGTACTAGTTGGCTTTAGTGGCGGAGTTTGGTTCTCTACTTTTAGTCTTACATTGAAACTGGGTTTATGCTCCTTCAGGATCATGGTTTGAACTTTGTATATGCCATATAGTCACTTGAATGGTATGAATTCCTTTCTTTCCTCTGTTTTTCTGGCACGTTCCCACTGTGGATAATGATTGAGGTCTTCAACTTGAAACGTTACATGGAAGGTTAGAATCTGGTTTTGGAACAGAACCCACAGCAATGAAAATTTTGCTCACACCTGAATCAGTTGGGATACTCTCAAAACATTAAACTACAGTGACCTCTGTGATTCAGCTGCAACACAGGAACTTGAACCAAGTCCACATCTCTTTTAAGTTTTTCTTTCTTTCCTTGAACATAGTGCTTCTGAGCTTCTGCAATAGATGGTGCTTAACTGTGATTTGATTTTTAATGAGACTTCGAAGTATTGTGTGCAATGCTTCTACAAGTATGGTAAGATACCGGAGACAAATGTGATTAGGCAAAAATAGTTCATGGCCATAAAAATATGAATCATCTTATATTGAATCCATGCTTGTAGCAGGCTTTGCGAATAGGTATCCTTTCATCAGACTGTGTTCAGATTGATACCTGTATTTGGCCTATCTCTCATTGGAGTCCATTGCCTCAACTAGCCCTTCAGGCTGTACTAGGTGTTTGTATGCCGGGGTATCAGATCTTTTGGTGTCTATTGGTATTGCGATGGACTAAGTTCCTTTGTTTAGGTATGTCCTGTATGTGCTGGGTCACCTCTTACCTACTAGGCAAGAGCTGGATAGAATCACCCAAGAGACATTTATAGGTAGTTTGTGCAGGTCACTTGGATCAACCCTCAGGGCGGGTTACGTCCAAAGATGTCCTTTTATGATGAACACTTCATGTATCTGAGGGACAACCTCATTGTTCAATCCCATTACACACTCTAGCATTGGACACACACTCTTCATATTCCTTTTGGCCAATTTAAAGTGGGTTCTCATCGTCTTAGGGTGGAGATGGATATCTAGATAGATTGATCATATAGTATCTACCAGTTTGTCACCTTCGAGAGGTTGAGATAGAGGAGCAATTCATCTTTCGTTGTCCTATCTATTACGAGATTTGTTGGTGGTTCCATTGTTTTTTTAGGGACCTTCTTCTCACGGAGCTCCAGACTTTGACTAGTTTCTTTAGATTTCCCGATTAGAGATGTCTAGATTTGTACTTGCAGGAGGCCCTCTGGCTTCACTCCCTCACCTTTCAACGACAATCGTAATCTGGACCAACCTCCACTCAGCACGGATTACTTCCTTCTTTCTAACGCTCCCATCTTCTAGGGACATCAAGAGGCAGATGGTGGTGCTGCTTTTGATTGCAGATCAGTTAGGATGCGTAGGACCAACTCCACTTCCACCAGACACCAACAACGTGGCCAGTCTTGGACCCAGCCCGACAACTAAACGATTTCATCCAGGTCACAATAGCAGCCCCTCACTTTAGACAACGACACACTACCCATTATAGGTCCTCTTCCAGTTCTTTCTCTAGACAATACATTTTGAGAATCCTTCATTCAGCCTTGGATGTTAGGAGAGATGCTTCCAGTGCACCATGACAGATTTACCACTTTTGTATCACAGATTCTAGATCCACTCTCTTTGTACATTTCTCTTTTGTATCGACTCTCCTTCTTTGAAGTTAGCTCTTTTGTTTTAGGTTAGAGTCGTACTTCTTGCTTTTTATAGGAGTTGCCTTAGCACTCCCACTTTGTATTGATGTCATGGTACCACATAGTCCCATTGACCTACTTTTGTGGTCATTTGTTGGACATTAGTAAAATTATCTTATCTGCAATCAAGATCAACCCCTTGTAGTTGGTAGGTAAACTAGCGAAACATAAAAACAACATAGTAAAACTAAAGTCTAACACATGGCATGACATGCTGTTCAATTTGGCATAACAAGCTGTTAGGTAAAGCAACATGGAAACAACGTTTATCAAAACCTGACCGGTTTTGCCAAAATTGACGGGTCCAACTGGTTTACATGACTTCCTGGTCTGAACTGAAGCACTAAATAGGAAATGGACGGTTTCATACAGATTGCACAGGGAAGCAATTTTTCTCATTTTTTTAAAGAAAAACCAAAAAGTTAAAGTGAGGGGAGGGGGAGCTAACCCTATGCTCCTACTAAAGTTATATAAAGGTAGAGAGCATGAAATTTAAAAAATAAGGTGAACCCTAGACCTAGTCATCATTTTCAATATTAAATTCTTAAACTAAAAGGATAGAAAATGAAAAATAAGGAGAATGCCACTTTTACTTGAATTTTTAACATTACCATTAATTGTTTCAGGACATTTGTGTCAGAATTCTAAAGCCTTGATGGCAACATGAATTCCATAAACAAGCTAAGAATCTAAGCACACAATTAACCTCACTGGGAATTGTAGAGAATTAGCATAAGGAGAGAAGAAGAGGAATTAACGAACACACATTAATGAATGATCAATAAATGATAATTGATATTATTACAATGGTAATACATCCTTATAAAGGAGATTTGAGTTGATGGAAGACAACTCATTGCTAGCTCATAAATCATATTTACCAAATATGATAAACCCCCATAGGTGGCTAAAGCATTTCCCAAATCAGTCAAGGACCTCACGAATTAGCAAAAGCATGAGTGAGTTGTCAAGAGTGATGGAAAAACATGCAAATCCTGAAATATGGAGAGAAAGTAATGGAGGATGGGTTGGCAACAAAAGATACCAGTTTCCTAGTTAACTAGCTTTACCTTATCCATAGAAAAGCTGGATAAAAGCAGAACAAGGCAAAATCTGCAGGAAAGCGCAGTTACTAATTCTACGAGTCAATAAAGTGGTCAAGATCAACCCAGAATCAGAATTAAAGCATTCCTGGAGTATAGATGGCAAGTGTTGACTTTGTAGTGCAAGTGGATGCCAATTATCTAGCTAGCGGGTATGAAATTAATTAAATAATGATTAAATATTTTATCCTAAGTTATGAGTGGGTTTGTGATATCCCAACACCCCCCTTTAAGTCTGACTTTATGATGATATATCAGAAGTATAGATGCATATAGGGCCCAACAACAAGGCTATGGTCACCCTTTAACAATTACTAGGTCCAAAAAGCTGAGGAAAGAGGCAAAACCACATGGGGAAAATCCTCCCTCAAGAAAGGACATGAGAGGCAAACCAAAAACGTTGAACTGTTGCTGGTGCTGCTCCAAACTAAATGTTGATGTCTGGAGGAATCTTCTTTTTAGGAAGAAGAGAAATCTGCTCACTTGGATCAAGAACAGCTGTAGTATGGAAACTGGGACCATGTAGAACAACTGGGATTCAATGATGTGAAAGCTCTTGAGAGTTGTAATCAGCTCCAAGATTATGTAATGACTTGAACTTCGAACCAATAGAGATAAAATTATCTCCAGATAGGTGAAATAAGTGTCCAAGTGAATGTATGAGGTCTCCAACTTCATTTACACTGAGAGTTTGCGTGTAAGTGATCATGTAGGAACATAGAGAAGGCATAGGATCAAAGAGTGCGAATGCATGGGATCCATGGGTTGATCAAGCTTCCAAAGAATCCAAAAGAACACATATAAGCATATCACTAGACTCATGGGAATACACTGGTAATGAATCCTCTATAGTAGAAGTATGAAAGGAGGAAAGAAGGAGATGTTCAAAATCTTCAAGGAGGCTCTGAGTATTGATGCCAAGAACAAAGGAGGAGATGCAAAAGCACATGATATCAAGTATGGTAAGTGGAAAGACACTAATAGGACTTGATCTAGCTAAGCAAACATCCTGAAAGTCACTGGGTTGCGCATCATCAATAAGAGAGGTATGCACAAAGTGTGAAGGATCTGGCACATATATTTTAGAATCTAAGATAGAAGACATAGAGAACAATGAACACGTGAGTGAATCATCATCAATAACAATAGCAGCTCCATTTGTCACTTCTTTTTCATCATCCGAATCTTCAAGAGACACAGAAAAATATTGCTCCTCAATATTTGCTTCTTGATTGAAGAAGGAAGCATTCAAATCAAAGAGAGTAGCAACAACAGGAACTAAATGAGAAACTTCATCGTGATCAACTTTATCAGAGAATGTAGAGGCCAAGACATTTTGAGAGAGCGAACTTGAGGAGATGCTGGGTTCGCTCCATGCTTCATCTTCTTCTTCCTGCATACCAAAAGCTTTGTCCAAATTGTTCCAAACCTCAAATGGATACTCAACAGAATCTATGAGATGATGTATATTTAGAGACATTCCCAAACACATAATTCCATAAGCTCTATCACAATTATTCATCCAGTCAATCTTCTCTTCATAAGACTCGGGTTTGTTCAAAGTACCAATGGAGACATCAAAGAGACATTGCCTCTTCAAGTATGCGCTCATCTTTGGCTTCCAATCAACATAGTTGAAAGGAGATAGTAGAGGAACTTTCGAATCCATATAGAAGTTGTTGCACCTGCAAATAAACCTGCAAATCTGAAAAGGAGAATTAATTGATGAGCTCCCAAAGCTTTGATACCATATCAGAATTCTAAAGCCTTGATGGCAACATGAATTCCATAAACAAGCTTAGAATCTAAGCACACAATTAACCTCACTAGGAATTGTAGAGAATTAGCATAAGGAGAGAAGAAGAGGAATTAATGAGCACACATTAATGAATGATCAATAAATGATAATTGATATTATTACAATGGTAATACATCCTTACAAAGGAGATTTGAGTTGATGGAAAACAACTCATTGCTAGCTCATAAATCAGACTTACCAAATATGATAAACCCCCATAGGTGGCTAAAGCACTTCCCAAATCAGTCAAGGACCTCACGAATTAGCAAAAGCATGAGTGAGTTGTCAAGAGTGATGGAAAAACATGCTAATCTTGGAATATGGAGATAAAGTCATGGAGGATGGGTTGGAAATTGGTATCAATCATGGAGGATGGGTTGGCAACAAAAGATACCAGTTTCCTAGTTAACTAGCTTTACCTTATTCACAGAAAAGATGGATAAAAGTAGAACAAGGCAGAATCTGCAGGAAAGGGCAGTTACTAATTTTGGGATTCAATAAAGTGGTCAAGATCAACCCAAAATCAGAATTAAAGCATTCCTGGGGAATAGATGGCAAGTGTTGACTTTGTAGTGCAAGTGTTGATGTAATTGTAACTTAGGAATGTATTCACTTGTATTTTTTATGTATTGTACCCCGATGTTTATTTTGGGAAGTGTTTGTAATGTAATTGAGTCATGTCATGCCCCGATGTTCCGATCGGGAGTTTCTATAATGTAAACAAGTCATGTCAAGTCAATGTGGGTAACCCTCCTATTGTTCAAGGGTTAAAGTCCTCGCAGTTCTGGGGCCCTAGGGTTGTTAGACTCACCTAGTGAAGTCGGCCCTAATGAGTCATTGTCAAGTCGGGAATTAGTATAAATAGAGAGTGAGTCTCTCTATTTAACACACACTCACTCACACTCAGTTGTAGTGCATAGTTGAGGGAGAAGAAGTTGCTGGGGCTAGAAAGAAAGAGGCTACTACTGTCGGGAGATCATCTTACTGTTTTGGGTTTTATTTTTAGTGCTGATTCTATCTCTGAGGAAGTTGCGGGGTTTTCTCCATTTATGGTTTCTTCGAATAAAAAACATTGTGTTCTTTGTCTCATGTTTTATTGCTGTGCTTGTTATTCTCTCAGTTAAAGATCCTAATATAATGCTAGTTTAATGTTAAAAATCTAACATGGTATTATAGCTAACCTGAGAAGAAGACACTATGCAGCTGCGGGAACTAGGGTTTCCTACTTTTTGGATCTCTCTCCACAGATTTTCAGCAAAAGAAGGTTGGGCTGACTCTCCTCCCTAGGGCGCATCTTTCTGTCGAAGCAGAATCTGATTTTGAGTTTTTTTCAGTTTTGGACCCAACACTACTGCCGGAAATTAGGGCTTTCTACAGAGGTGGAATTTTTGAGTGAGCCCAGGCCTGGATTGATCTCCTCCCCAAAATCGAAGTTTAGAGATCAAGATCAGAGCATTTGGTTGGACAGAACTCCGGAAAAGCCAAACCCAAATCTGCTCTTAAACCAACATTGCAAAAATTCAGCTCCAAATCCAGATCCGACGTCTTGACCTGGTAAGATCTAAATCTTTTGTATTTCCATTTGAGGTTCTCAGTTAATATGTCTCATCATACCAAGCTTGATGAAAAGCTTGAGGGAGTTGATAACTTCCGAGCTTGGAAGTATAGGATCTCTCTGGTCCTGGAAGAAAATGAGTTGGACTCCTACATCCATGAGGAGGTTCTAGTTCCAGAGGAAGATGAGGCTAAAGCCTTACATAAGAAGAAGTTGGTTACGACAAAGAGGATTATTGTTGATTCAATCAAGGATCACCTCATACCATAGGTGTCCTCCCTCAAGACACTTAAAGCTATGTTTGATGCCCTAACCAAACTGTTTGAAGGGAAGAACATAAACCGAAAGATGACTCTAAAGAGCCAGTTGAAGAATGTAAAGATCCAGAATGAGGAGACCATCTAGTCATACTTCACAAGGGTTTCCCAGATCAAAGAACAACTTGAAGCAGTAGATGAAGAAGTGGAGAATGCAGAAATTGTGATGACAACCTTGAATGGTCTCCCTAGGTCATGGGATTCTTTCATCCAAGGAATCTGTGCTAGGAAGAAGCTAATCAAGTTCAGTAGACTGTGGGAAGAATGTTCATAAGAAGAAGCTCGAATAGCAGCTCGAGAAGAAAAGATGGGAAGTGAAGATCAAACTCTCACAGTACACTCCAAGAAAGGAAGAAGAGAAAATCATCATCACCAAGGTACGCATTCTCATCAGAAAAATAATTTTGTAAGAAGGGATCCATCCAAACTCAGATGTTATACATGTGATGAAACAAGACACTTTGCTAGAAGTTGTCCCATGAATAAGAGTGGATCCAAGAAGAAGAAGAACTCCAAAAGAAGACATCATGCTCACACTGCTGAGGATGATGATCCTCCTCCCAGGAAGAAAGTAAAACAAGAAAGTGAAGACTCTTCAAGTGATGGAGAATATGTTTTGATCTCCGCTCTCACGGGAACTGTCACTCATGGAAGCAAAGATTGGCTTATTGACAGTGGGGCTTCCAAACACATGACATGTTTCAAGGGATCTTTTGAGAAACTATCCGAACATAATTCACCCCATAAGGTGAGACTTGGGGATGACTACCAATATCCCATAAAAGGTAGCGGTGAATCCTCTTACAAGCTAGACTCTGGAAAGTCTATGAAAATGAAGGATGCCCTGTTTGTACCAGGACTAAAGAAGAATCTTCTCTCCATATCGGCACTGGATGCAAAAGGCATGAGGGTTGCATTTGTAGATGGCCAAGTCCTAATGTGGCCAAGAGGAAAGACTATTGACGATGCAATAGTAATTGGAGAACAAGAAGGAGGATTATACAAATTGAAGGGCCATCCAGAACAAGCTTTGGTCCATGACACAGTAGAGACAATTGAACTTTGGCATAGAAGGCTTGCACATGTGCACTACAGAGCACTACCATTTGCAAGCAAAGCTGTTGAGGGTCTTCCAGAAATTCAAGCAAAACATGAAGGAGTCTGCAAAGGATGTGCGAAAGGAAAGAACACAAAGAAGACATTTCCAAGTAGCGAAAGCAAAGCAAAATGAATCTTGGAAATCATTCACTTTGATGTATGCGGTCCAATGTCATCCAGTTCTTTAAGCGGGTATGTATACTATGTTTCTTTTATTGATGATTATTCTAGAAAGACATGGATATACTTTATGAATAACAAATATGAAGTTTTTAGCAAGTTCAAGGAATTCAAAGCCTTGATCGAGAACCACACAGAAAAGAAGATCAAGACCTTTCGATCAGATAATGGCAGAGAATTCACATCAAATGAATTCAAAGAGTTATGCAAAGATTAAGGGATTAAGAGGGAGTTATCCACTCCATATAATCCACAACAGAATGGGGTTGTAGAAAGGAAGAATAGAACTATCATGGAAGCTGCAAGAGCAATGCTTCATGATCAAGATCTTCCCATGCATCTATGGGCAGAAGTTGCCAGAACAACGGTGTATGTACAGAATCGAACTCCACATGGAGTACTCGAGAACAAGACACTTGAAGAAGTCTTTTTCAGCAAGAAACCAAAAGTCAGCCATCTCGGAATATTCCGCTGTCCAGTGTACATACACATTCCGAAAGAAAAGAGGACAAAGTTAGATCCTTCAGGAAAGAAGGGTATATTTGTGGGATACTCTGAAAGCTCAAAGGCTTACAGAATATACTTCCCAGGATTCAAGAAGATCGACATCAGCAGGGATGTAACATTTGACGAAGACTTAGCTTACAACAAATCCATAAAGAAATCCGCTGAAGATCCTGAAGAATCAGAAGCACTCAGAATTCATGACACAACCATGAATGAAGAAACTCAAGAAGAAGATCGAGAATTTGAAGAACCTCAAGAACCTATAGATTCACCTCAGGAGAAGAATCCTCACAAGAGGAAACCTGCTTGGGTACGAGAAGCTATCCAAGGTGCAGAAAGATATGGGGCTCCAGAAGAAAATCACAGAGAAAGAAAGAGGACCAGGTCACTCTGGGTATGTAGCTTTATTACGTGACTTTATTAATAAAGAACCTTCCAACTATGAAGAAGTAGCAGAACGGAAAGAATGGAAGGATGCCATGATCGAAGAGTATCAATCGATCATGAAGAATGATGTTTGGGATGTTGTCCCAAGACCAGAAGGGAAGTCTGTTGTAACTTCCAAATGGATCTACAAGATCAAGCATGCTGCAGATGGCAGCATAGAGAAATATAAAGCAAGATTCGTGGCTCGTGGCGTCTCACAGAAAGAAGGAATAGATTATGAAGAAACTTTTACACCTGTAGCCAGATACACTTCCATCAGATCAGTACTTGCTCTGGCTGCAGTGATGAAATGGAAGATACACTAAATGGATGTCAAGACTGCTTTCTTGAATGGTGTAGTGGAAGAGGAAGTGTATGTAGAGCAGCCACTCTGTTTTGAGACACATGACAGGGAGTCTCATGTGTGTAGATTGAAGAAAGCCCTGTACGGTTTGAAACAGGCACCCAAGACATGGTACGGCAGAATTGATGGCTTTCTATCCAGTTTGGGCTTTACCAAAAGTAAAGCAGATTCCAACCTTTACTACAAGGTTGAAGATGGAAACCCAGTGATGCTCCTACTATATGTAGATGATCTGTTTGTAACAGGTATGGATGGGTTGATTGCTGATACGAAGAAGAAGCTTGCTGCCGAGTTCGAAATGAAGGACTTGGGTATGATGCACTATTTTCTAGGCATGTAGGTGTGGTAGAATACGGATGGAATCTCCCTCAGACAAGGGAAGTATGTAGTAGAGATCCTGAAGAGGTTTGGGATGATGGACTGCAAGGCCATGACCACACCTATGGCATTGAACCTGAAGCTATTGAGTGATGCTTCATCAGAAGTGGTTGATGCCACGATGTATCGTCAAATGATTGGGTCCTTGATGTACTTGACGAACACGAGACCAGATATTTGCTTTGCTGTGAACACCTTGAGCCAGTTCCTGACAGATCCGAGACATGTTCACTTGATTGCTGCAAAGCATATTCTGAGGTACCTGAGGGGTACAGTTGATTATGGGCTCAAGTATGAGGCAAATCAGAAGATTAACTTGGAGGGTTATGTTGATTCAGATTGGGCAGGCAGTGCCATCGATAGGAAGAGCACTTCAAGGTGTTGCTTTAGTATGGGATCAGGTGTGATCTCTTGGTTTAGCAGGAAGCAATTTTGTGTGGCGTTGAGTACAGCTGAAGCAGAGTATGTCGTAGCTTGTTCAACTAGTTGTGAGGCAGTATGGCTGAGGAAGCTACTGTCTGATTTATTTTATCTCCAGTTGGATGCTACTTGTATACATTGCGACAACCAGAGTTGTGTGAAGTTGTCGGAGAACCCGGTGTTCCATGACAAGTTGAAGCATATCGAGATCAAGTATCACTATATTAGGGATATGGTGCAGATGGGAGCAGTGAAGCTCCAGTATGTTGCGACGAATGAATAGATATCTGATGTGTTGACAAAGCCATTGGCTAGAGTGAAGTTTGAGTACTTCAAGGAGAAGCTTGGTGTTCTCCAGATCGAGCTTCCCTCCAAAGGGAAGTGATGAGTCCGTGAGCCATTCTGACATGGCGAGAGTATTGGTTTCTTCCATGGTCAAATGTAAGCGCTGAGCCATTCTGTCATGGTGAGAGGATTGGTTCCTTCCATGTCAGATGTGAGTGCTGAGCCATTCTGATGTGACTGTAGGATTGGTTCCTACATGATCAGATATAAGCGCTGAATGCCATTCTTGGAATGGAGGCACCTGGTCAGTTACGAGGAAAGCTCAGTCTGGGACTGAGGGCCATTCTGATGTGACTGTAGGATTGGTTCCTACATGATCAGATGTGAGTGCAGAGCCTTTCTGACATTGGTTGTCAGATGTAAGTGCAGAGCCCTTTCGGCATGGAGGATTGGTTTCTCGCATGGTCGAATATAAGTGCTTAGCCTTTTTGACATTGGTTGTCAGATATGAGTGCTGAGCCTTTCTGACATTGGTTGTCAGATGTAAGTGCAGAGCCTTTCGGCATGGAGGATTGGTTCCTCGCATGGTCGAATGTAAGTGCGGAGCCTTTTTGACATTTGTTGTCAGATGTGAGTGCTGGGCCTTTCTGACAGGGTTGTGGGATGTGTTCCTACACGGTCAGATGTGAGTGTTGGGCGTGCCTTTCTGATATGATTATAGGATTGGTTCCTACATGATCAGATATAAGTGCTGGGCGGGCCATCCTGACTTAGGGTCAGATATAAGTGCTGGAAGAAGACCTACATGGAGGCTAGGCCTACAACCAGCATGAAAAAGGGCTAGCTTTGCAGAACTTCCTGTGACGAGAAGAATCAAGAGATAGCACCCATAATGATGATCCAGCAGAGATGTTCCAGAACCAGAGATGATCCAGATCCAGTGATGATGATCCAGATCCAGATGAAGATGACTTGAAGATGACGAGGACTCGAGGATGATCTAGATGATATAGAGAAGAAAACTCGTGCTGATAAATTGTGTCGAGAGAATACCTTCCTAGTTAAGAGGGAGTGTTGATGTAATTGTAACTTCGGAATGTATTCACTTGCATTTCTTATGTATTGTACCCCGATGTTTATTCCGAGAAGTGTTTGTAATGTAATTGAGTCATGTCATGCCCCGATGTTCAGATCGAGAGTTTCTATAATGTAAACAAGTCATGTCAAGTCAATGTGGGTAACCCTCCTATTGTTCAAGGGTTAAAGTCCTCGCAGTTCTGCGGCCCTAGGGTTGTTAGACTCACCTAGTGAAGTTGGCCCTAGTGAGTCATTTTCAAGTCAGGAATTAGTATAAATAGAGAGTGAGTCTCTCTATTTAACACACACTCACTCACACTCAGTTGTAGCGCATAGCTGAGGGAGAAGAAGTTGTTGGGGCTAGAAAGAAAGAGGCTACTGCTGTCGAGAGATCATCTTATTGTTTTGGGTTTTATTTTTGGTGTTGATTCTATCTCTGAGGAAGTTGCGGGGTTTTCTCCATTTATGGTTTCCTCAAGGAAAAACACTGTGTTCATTGTCTCTTGTGTTTGGTTGCTGTGCTTGTTATTCTCTCAGTTAAAAATCCTAATATAATGCTAGCTTAATGTTAAAAATCTAACAGCAAGTGGATGCCAACTATCTAGCTAGCGGGTAGGACATTAATCAAATAATGATTAAATATTTTATCCTAAGTTATGAGTGGGTTTATGATATCTGAACAGTTTGAGAGTGGTTCCAACCTATCGGACTTAAAATGCAAAAAGTAGATTTTTTCATCCCCATTTTGAATTCAATAGGCATAACAGTTTTTAGGATTTCAGGATTGCAATGTTTCCACTTGATTCTATCATGTATGAGGGTATGGGATTGGCATTTAATCAATCACATCAACCCGTCTATGTACCTTGATGTTGGTGGTGCTGATTGTTCAGATTGATGCTGGTGGCCTCAAAACTAGTTTTTGAAGAATCCCTAGTATATAGCCTATTTATTGATGTACTTTGGTTCAGATAAGGATTGCACTTGGTGCTATATATGCACCTTGATGTTGGTGGTGCTGATTGTTCAGATTGATGTTGGTGGCCTCAAAATTAGTTTTTGAAGAATCCCTAGTTTATAGCTTATTTATTGATGTACTTTGCATCAGATATGGATTGCACTCAGTGCTATTTGGTTGTATGCACTCTTATTTGCTATATACATGAGAAACTTTGTATATTTGTGTATAATGGTTTGAATTGTGATGGATGCACAATAATATATATATTTTTTTTTCAGATTTTGAATATTTTATGGATACTTTGGATATTTTATGTTGTCTGTTTTTTTCCGGTTTTTGTTCGGTTTTGGTTCTTGGGGTCAGCTGGTTCAATGACCAGTCCGGTTCTGATAATCATGCATGGAAGTACTCAGCTTAGTTGCTAAGACAACATATCTTACTACTTACTAGTAATCTGTGCTTTTATGTTTGATGCCTGCTGGTTGGCTAATTCTCTGTTGCTTTTCTTGTTTGCACAAATATTTGAGATGCCAATAATGTTGTAGCAGTTATGGTGCTCATTTCATGATTTTTTCACTTGCCGATCAAATAAATTTCTCTCTAAATTTTGCAAGTAACACGGGTGGAGCTAACGGCTTCATTCCCACATTGAAGTCACACTTCAATGTATTTTTTAGTCCCATTAACTTACTTTTGTGGTAATTTATTGGACATTAATAAATTTCAGAGTTGTAAATATCGGTTATATGTCGCTAATTTCTTAGCTCGTTGATATTATTGCTGGTAAAAATAGCAAATTTTGTATATATTGTGATATATCAGCAACACATTACTAGCAAATGGAAAACATTGGCTGATCGAGGTTTCAACCCGTGATGTCATGAGTGCCTTAATAGTGCACCCTATCGCCAACTGGTCTACACACCGGGAGCAAATGTTTAAAAAATTGAAATAAATGAATATTTTGTATTTTTGAAAGTTTGCCAATATTTTATGATATTTTCTGATATTTCTCCCGATGGCGCAAGTTTCTTTTTGGATCCTCGGTGATACATGTGTGCTGACTCGATGTTTGCAATAATGATAAAATTATCTTATCTTATCACCTCATTTCATCCTAGTCCTCTCAGGTTTCGTGAAGTGACTACTAAGCTTCATATATCTGGATTTTTTTGAGTACATATTGAAAGTAAACCATGTACTTCAGTCAGCTTGTCCCTCTCTTATATTTTTTCTCTTTCACTGTTTGAAAATTTACAAAGATCACAGAAATATTTTCTTGGGAGCTGCATGAATGATTCCCTCACTGGATGTACCTTACAAACTGAGTTGTCTTTGAGTCCCATTGATAACCTTTTTGGTCACTCGATGAGATTAATACTTCAATTTGAATTCAGTAAAAGTTTTAAGTTACATATTAGCTCTTCATGTCAGTCATAAGTTTTGCATTGCCAATGTAATCACAATAATTCTGAAAGATGAGCACTGAAAGTACATTGTGTCTATATTTAGCAGCGTTTTTAGCACATATTTTTTTGTAGTGCAACTTGCGAGAAGAAACCATGTGAGGGTATCTGCAATAAAGTGGCTTCAAGCATTGAGTATGGACCAATAGTAGTAAAATTCTCTCGAGGGCTGTATCAATGTCTTCCCATGCCTATGTTTCTGTTGTTGTACAATGTAAGCTTAAAGTTATTCAATGTCATTACTTTTCACCTTGAAAATTTCAAAAATAGATAGTCAGAGTTTAGCTACAGGAAGGGGATGGGTTTGTGATGCCATGTATTACACCCATTTCACATGAGTGTGCCCTAATTCAGAAGTGAGGCTGTTCTGGGCACTTTGAATGAATTTTTCCTTCTTTTATTCACAATGTCATAGGTAAGCTTTTCACGATGTAGGTAATTGATTTCTCGTCATTGACTCGCAATCCTTTGACTTTTTCTACAATTTGTATTCCCATAGTGGCTTTGTTTTCTAGTATTCTTCTTCACATTAGCGGAAGAGTCCTAGATACTCTTCTAGATCAGTCCCACCCAGGCATAACCAATGCTTCTTGCAACTTCTTGCAGATTGATGATTTTCTTTCATGGGTATTGCCTTGGGCTATTTTTAAAAGCAAATTCCTGTAACATCCTTACTCGATTATGACATAACTCCTCTAACAGTTTGTGACATGGAAGATCCTACCTCGATGGTTTCATGCGACTTTCTTAGTACAATAGTTGTAGCACAAAACTTGTTCATGGGTTTAACATCATTTACAGAACTATTAAGTTGAAAACATAAGCGGGGACAAATCCACTTTAACATTTGTAAGACAAGGCTCAAAACGAAAGAGTAGCAAAAGTTGACACAATCTTACACAAATAACTATAAAAATATCAATTAGACTTGAAAAAGAAAAATGGAGTATATGCAAGACCCAAAAATTCTCCATTAGACCTCAACTAAAGCTTCCCATCATTTCCACATAGCGGGTTTCGATTGTGATTTAGTAACCTTACTACAACATCATTCACACACAATTATCTACAACATTGACGTAGCGGAACAGATTGCTTAAAGTGGAACCAATGTTCAACAATGAAACATTAGTCATTAGATAGCCCCCAGCTACAATTCGAAGTTTGCATTTTACTCCTTATGCAACCTTGCAGCTTTGATACCATGTTACGGTTTCAAGAATGAGCCTATGGTAACTGAGTGGAATGGTGTTGTTCAAAAGCAGCCTTAAACATCACATCTTCAAAAGAAGATCCCAAAGAGCACAATGCATTTTGTGTAGCCTCACCAATAAATAGGATTAGGGTTTACCCCTAAGACCCCAAAGGGTGGGATCACAATAATCACTGAAGTGGTTAACCATAAATGAAGCGGTCCCAAAGGTCCAACAAACGCATCAAGTTGGGTTTATATGTGCTTGCTGGTGCATGTTACCATGACTTGGTAGAGCAGGTGAATCAATCCATGGGGAAATATTTTTGGTTAAAAGCATCTTGTTCGCTGTCCTTTTTGGAGATCCTATGCTTGGTGCTTTTTCCAAAAAAATTCCAGTTTATTTGTGTTAACACCTCAAGTTGGGTTTATATGTGCTTGCTGGTACAGGTTACCATGACTTGGTAGAGCAGGTGAATCAATCCATGAGGATATTTTTTTTGGTTAAAAGCATCTTATCCGCTGTCCTTTTTTGAGATCCTATGCTTGGTGCTTTTTCCAAAAAAATTCCAGTTTATTTTGTGTTAACAACTTCTAGAGAGGGTGCATCAGATAAGAGAGTGGACCATCTTCGCCTGCAGGATGTTGAGTGCGGGTTACCTTGACCTTGTAGAGCACATGGATCAATCCATGGGTGATATAATTGGCATGCTTCTATGAAGATGGGATCAGGCAAGCATAGAAGCCATTTTGAGGTTGTTTTTGTGTTATTTTCAGGGCAAAAACACATGTATTCGATTGCACTGAGAAGCACTTGAGCGAGAAGTGTAATTCCATTCTCAATGTGGAGCTGAATAATTTTTTGACAATGTCGATCCTAACTTAAACTATATATATATATATATTCCGTAGAAAAAAAACGTAATTTTATTATAGAATTGAAATTACATCCATAGAATGTATGAAAGCATACATTTACCAAAAAAAGGGCCTTACAACTCCTGGGTACCTGTCAAAAAATATAGCCATGGGTTTTTGCCATATGTACGTATTTCAAGAAATTTTCCAGTTCATTAAAAATAGTAATCTTTGTGGCTCTAATAGTGCTGCCAAAAACTATTGAAATCTGAAAATCTTTATCATAGAGTTTGTGTGCAAAACATTTCTGAGAGTGTTTTTTACATCTGTTGTAGATCCATGAATGGTCTGTGATAATACTCATAATATTCTCCTGCCGTAGTTTCCAAGATCTTCCATATGCCTTGTTCCAGCTTTAGCCCTTCCTTGGAGAGTTTGCCCTTTGTCCGCTTCCGAGTTTCTTTCCCTGTACATATTACGACAGATTATGGAGTCAAAATTTTCCATAAGTCTGCAAACTTCTTCAAATATAGGAAAGAGGTTTAAGATTCTGCACTTTTGAATTTTATTGACCCAGTTGATCACAACCATTGAATCCCCAAAAATCTGAATGTTTCTGCAATTTTTTTCTAAGGCAAAGCATAGAAGGAGCTTTAGCGCAAGGAGTTCTGCAAAATTGTTTGTCCCCTTCCTCAGCCCCATTTGAAGATGGAAGTAATGATGCTGAGATAAGAAAAGGGTTGCTCCCCCCCCACAATTAAGATTCTGAGAGGCTTCGTCAAAGAAATTCCAAGGATGTGTGTAATTTATTTGTTCCTTTGTAATGGTACGCACCACTGGAATGTCTTTAGCTTGAGGAAAATATGACAGAATATCAAGCCCCTGTCTGGAAATAATATTTGGGGAGGATGCTTTGTCCTGAAAGATGGCTGAGTGTCTTGCGATCCAAGTACCCCAGATGTGTAAATGGGGCAGGGATTTTAAAGAAACAAAATTATTTGAATTTGTCCATGATTTCCAAGGATCTTCCAAATTTTGGCCTTGCCAATCCAAATTTGTGTTTAAGAGATTTCGAGACACATTCCAAATTTGTTGAGTAAAGGGATAGGATATGAAGAGGTGTGTAATGTTTTCATCCTCATTTTTGTAGAGGGTACACCATCCCGAACCTTCCAATGTTCGATTTTTCATTTTGTCCCATGTTGGAATCTTATTGGCCAAAGCACACCACATGAATAGTTTTGCTTTCAGGGGACAATTTAGTTTCCAAATACCTTTCTTCCACCAAGGGGGTTTTCCTTGCTGGGCTGTGGAGCTAATGTGTTGATAACCAATCTTGGGGGTTTAAAGACCATGAGCCGCATGAACCCATATGAGCTCATCTGGAGAGTCGGTTAGTCGAATATGAGCTGTTTTGAGACTGTTTGTGTAATTGTACCAATCTGCAGTCAAGAAATCTGGAATCCAGAGTTTTGGCCTCTTTCCACCCTTGATGCCAAATATTTGTAGACCCCAGATCAACTATCTGATCGAGGAGGTAGAATCCCTTCCGATTTTAGATGTTGTATAAGTGGTTGAGGGAGAATATGGTGATTTTGACTTCCAAGCCAAGGATTCGCTCCTATACGCAGCTGAAAGCCGTTTCCCACTTTCCAAGCTAACCCATTTTTTATGACAGGAAAAGCTTTTCAGATGGCTTTCTAGATAATTGTGCCTGGATATGGATTGAAAAAATCAGAGTTTCTAATCCAGTCAAGGACAGAGTTTGGGGCTATGTATTTTTTATAAACTACTATAGTCCAAAGGCTCTGCGAAGAGATGAGTCTCCATCCCGCTTTTGCTGCCAGGGCTTTGGCAAAGACCTGGATGTTTTTGAGTTCCCACCCACCCAGAAGTTTTGGTCTGGCAATCTGGTCCCACTTCACCCAAGGAAGAACAAAATTTTCATTTTTCCCTGACCAAAGGAATCTGGAACATATCTATCGAGTTTTTTCAAGGATGGCTTTTGGTATCCAAGTTAGGGACATCCAATATATTGTAATGGCTTTTAACACTGATTTTGTTAGATTTTTAACATTAAGCTAGCATTATATTAGGATCTTTAACTGAGAGAATAACAAGCACAACAATCAAACACAAGAGACAATTGACACATTGTTTTTCCTCGGGGAAACCATAAATGGAGAAAACCCCGCAACTTCCTCAGAGATAGAATCAACACCAAAAGTAAAACCCCAAAACAGTAAGATGATCTCCCGACAGCAGTAGCCTCTTTCTTCCTAGCCCCAGTAACTTCTTCTTCCTCAACTATGCGTTACAACTGAGTGTGAGCGAGTGTGTGATAAATAGAGAGACTCACTCTCTATTTATACTAATTCCCGACTTGACAATAACCTACTAGGGCCGACTTCTCTAGGAGAGTCTAATAACCCTAGTGCCCCGGAACTGCGGGGACTTTAACCCTTGATCAATAGGAGGGTTACCCACCATGACTTGACATGACTTGTTTACATTATAGAACCTCTCGATAGGAACATCGGGGCATGGCATGACTCAAGTACATTACAGACACATCCCGGAATAAGCATCGGGGTACAATACATAAGATATACGGATGAATACATTCCGAAGTTACAAATACATTAACACTCCCTCTTAACTAGGAAGGTATTCTCTCGACACAATTTATCAGCACAAGTCTTCTTCACTATATCATCTGGATCATCATCAAGTTCTCGTTATCTTCAAGTCATCTTCATCTTCGGATCTGGATCATCACTCGATTTGGATCATCACTCGATCTGGATCATCACTGGAACATCATCACTGGATCTGGATCATCACTAGATCTGGATCATCACTGCTGGATCATCATCACTGGATCATCATCATGGGTGCTATCTCATGATTCTTCTCGTCACAGGAAGTTCTACAAAGCCAACCCTTTTTCATGCTGGTTGTAGGCCTAGCCTCCATGTAGGTCTTTTTCAGCGCTTACATCTGACCCTAAGTCAGAATGGCTTGCCCAACACTTACATCAGACCATGAGAGGAACACATCCAACACCATGTCAGAAAGGCACGTCCAGCACTCACATCTGACCATCCGGGAACACATCCCACAACCCTGTCAGAAAGGCTTTGCACTTACATCTGACCATGGGGGGAACACATCCCGCAACCATGTCAGAAGGGCTCTGCACTTACATCTGACCATGGGGGGAACACATCCCCCAACCATGTCAGAAGGGCTTTGCACTTACATCTGACCATGGGGGGAACACATCTCGCAACCATGCCAGAAGGGCTCTCAACCCCAGGTTGAGGATTCCTGGTAACTGACCAGGTGCCTCCATTCTCCCAGAGAATGGCATTCAGCGCTTATATTTGATCATGTAGGAACCAATCCTACAGTCACATCAGAATGGCTCAACACTCATATCTGACATGGAAGGAACCAATCCTACAGTCACATCAGAATGGCTCAACACTCATATCTGACATGGAAGGAACCAATCCTCTCACCATGACAGAATGGCTCAGCCCTTACTTCTGACCATGGAAGGAACTAATCCTCTCACCATGTCAAAATGGCTCACGGACTCATCACTTCCCCTTGGAAGGAACCTCGATGTGGAGAACACCAAGCTTCTCCTTGAAGTACTCAAACTTCACTCTGGCTAATGGCTTCGTCAACACATCAACTATTTGTTCGTTCGTCGCAACATACTGGAGCTTCACTGCTCCTCTTTGCACCATATCCCTGATATAGTGATACTTGATCTCGGTATGCTTCAACTTGTCATGGAACACCGGGTTCTCCGACAACTTTACACAACTCTGGTTGTTGCAATATATACAAGTAGCATCTAACTGGAGATCAAATAAATCAGACAGTAGCTTCCTCAGCCATACTGCCTCACAATTAGCTGAACAGGCTGCAACATACTCTGCTTCAGCTGTACTCGGTGCCACACAGGATTGCTTCCTGCTAAACCAAGAGATCACACTTGATCCCATACTGAAGCAACACCCTGAAGTGCTCTTCCTATCAATGGCACTGCCTGCCCAATTCGAATCAACATAACCCTCCAGGTTAATCTTCTGATTCGCCTCACACTTGAGTCCATAATCAACTGTACCCTTCAGGTACCTTAGAATATGCTTTGCAGCAATCAAGTGAACATGTCTCGGATCTGTCAGGAACTGGCTCAAGGTGTTCACAGCAAAGCAAATATTTGGTCTCGTGTTCGTCAGGTACAACAAGGACCCAATCATCTGACAATACATCGTAGCATCAACCGCTTCTAATGAAGCATCACTCAATAGCTTCAGGTTCGATGCCATAGGTGTGGTCATGGCCTTGCAGTCCATCATCTCGAATCTCTTCAGGATCTCTACTGTGTGTTGTCCGCCGATTGCACACCAGCAGCAGAAATCTTCTGAAAGCTGTCTCCTCACTTGAGAAAGTGGGAGAGGTGTGACCTTGGGGGCAAGCACAGAGCTAGGTACTGTCACCTTCTCCTAGCTCCTCCGTTTAGGCTATTTCCTAACGAAGCCAAGGGGGGTAGTCATTAACAAAGAGTTTTCTATGGCTCAATGTTTAAGTTAATTTTTAGATGTTTCAGATGCGGATGGGTGTTGTTTAGGAGTTATTGTGATTTAAGATGATTAATGTGATGAATTTAACACAAGACAAAGCAATCCACGTTGCTATCTCCGGAATTGAAAGATAGACAAATATTTGAGAGCTTCACGAAATAGATAAAGCATTCACAGATATGATTTATAATCAAACATTTGATGGACAAATGGCCCATCTTATCAACAATGCTAAAAGATGAGACCAGTGCCTATGGAGTCAACTTATTAGAGATGCTTTGAGTGTAAATATGTGGATCCCAAAAGATGCCAGTGAATGTTAGGTTTTGCAAGTGCTCTATGTAAGTTTTAAGAGTTTTTTGTTTGTGATCTTCACTTATGGTGGCTGGATGTCCTAACCGGTAATACCTTCAGTGGCTTCGTTCGAAGACATGATAAACCTGTCTGGGGTCAAAGGTAAGTGTTCAATAACTTAACTACCAGTGCCCAGATTAGGTAGCCCGACGCCCACACTTGGAATTTGCCCACATGCCTCGGTATTTATCGAACAACGTCGGTGCGTTGGTTATGGGGAAAAGTTTTAGTTAAGTTCCTCTTGTGGGGTTTGGAGATCCAATGCCGTTTCTGGGTATTCCGATCGAAGATCGGTCAGAGCATACTCTGGCAAGGAGGGAAGGGGGTTAATTAATTAAAGGGATGTGAGTTGCGAATTTTATTAAGTTAATTAATTAAAACTCTTCGACAAA
>LPNX011061958.1:1405243-1423872 GCA_001517045.1 Pseudotsuga menziesii | reverse complement strand
CCTTGTTTTATTAATGAAGTACAAATGCCTTTGGAACTTAATCCTTGTCAGGAATTTGAGAAGTAACTTAAGTAAAAATGAAAAACTCTTATGAGTTTGTACAAAAGAGAATGACTTCTTTTTTGGCTTTGGATCTTTGTCTTTGGATCTAGTTCTGCTTGCTCTTTCTTGTTTGGTTTTGCTTTTGGTTCACCTGTGGATAAGAGCTCTAAACAAGGACTAGTGAGAGTGTTAGGAAACCAAATTTAACCTGTGATTCGAAAAGATTAAGTGGATGAGAAGACAAGTGCCTTATGAGATGAAACAAAAGATCAAAACAATGGAATGAGACCCAAAATCAAAACTTGGAAAGGATCAGACAAACTCACCGTTTTTTATGTAAAATGCACGATTTTTGACGAAACGACTTGGGACTTTTTGCGAATTTAAAATTAAAGATTTTTTAACAGTTTAGGCTAATTTCCAGAATCTGGAAAATAGCAGAAAATTGCAGAAAATCAGTAAAAAACCAGCAAGTACAAAATGGCATGCTTTTCGAGAAAAAGTCAAATTTTTTTTTTTTGAAAAACTTTGAAAATTTTCTGATTTTTTAATGAATTTCCAGAATTTAGAATTAACAGAAAAAGTCAAAAGTCAACCCAAAAACAGCGAGCTTGAAATGGCACGCTTTTCGAGAAAAAGTTAAAAAATTAAAAAAAATATTTTTTTTGAAAAATTTTGAATTTTTTTTGATTTTTTAATGAATTTCCAGAATTTAGAATTAATAAAAAATACAGAAAACCAGCAAGCCCAAAAAATGGAAAATTTGCACGTTTTTCGAGAAAACTCGTGCACGTTTTCCAAGGCAAAAAGAAAGATGGATTTAAAAAGGAAATGAAACTAGATCTTTAAAAATGGACCTTTAGAAAGATGGATCTAGCTTTGAAAAAGTAGATCTAAGGCTAGAAAGCCTAGATCTAACTTAGTAGAAGCCAAGCAAGCTTGAAATAAAGATTTAAATGACTTGATAACTTCTACAAAAGTGGACAAGAGGTAGGATAGAACCTTGAAAATGGAGATCCACTTGTAGCAACCAAAGTAACCAATAGATTTTTTTGAAGTTTGTGGTTTGATGGATGAGGCAAGCAAGCCCTTCGCTTCTTGATTTCTTAAAGTAGAAGACTCCCTTAGGGACCTGTAGAATGAATGCATAAACCAAACAAGAGCTCTTGTGTTTGGGAGAATACCTGAAAGCCACAAAACTTAAAAGAAAAGCATAGATCAAATAATATTGTGCTAGATTGTTAGCCTTCTAATCACAAGATCATATATTTAAAAATCAAAAGAAATGAACTAAGAATGGTATCACTTTGAACAAAATGAAGCATGGCACACAAATAACTCCCACATGGACCTCCAAAGTCTTCTTGCTTTATTCAAATTCAAAAGATATTACAAATTTTTCCAGTGTACTTGCACAAATTCTCTATCCAATAGAGCTAAAAGAGCCTCTATTTTAACAAATGAGAGAGTGCTAAAACCCTAAAACCAAAAAACCAACCCTAACCAGCTTAGCCACCTGACAAAGAGCTCAGACCTAAACCGGAGAACCGAGAGTGAGGGGAGGCCTCCACCCAGGCAAGGCACCCCCACTCCAAACCTGTGCACTGAAAACAAGCCAAGGATGAGGCCACACGTGTGATGTAGGTAAGCTCATCCTAAGGTCTGGCTGGAGCCTTCGTTAGGTTTGGGAAGCACACTGATGGTGCAAACTTTAGTCTTCACCTCGATCAAATCACCGGACCAATGAGTGCTCTCCATCTCATCTTTAGCTGGAGATGACATGTCTGCTAACTGATAATAAATTAATTGCTCTCTTAACGACGACTGAAGCTGAGTTATGATAACTCCAATCATCATAAGTGCTCCATGAGATGTCATTTAGCCTTTTATTTTACTGAATTTGGTTTAATTTGGAGAGTTTTAGTTTTCTTCAAAATAATCATCTTTTTTTAATAAAAATCATTTTTTTACTCAAAACTGACTTTTTTGAGTAAAAAGGCATTATGTGTCCGATTGCTGATCTGAAAGTTGGCTTTAACTGGCTGGCTGATCAAGAATGATTTTTGGCTTAAGGTTAGAGTCTTCAATCACTGAATTCCGAGTCCGAATCACGTACGGGTTTTTTCCATTTAATTTATGGAAAAATTAACCCAAAAAACTTAGGAAAAGTAATTAAAAATTAAAAAATTAAAAAAAATAATTTTTTCACTGTTCGAAAAAGATTTTTTCGAATTTTTTTTATATGTCCAGATGACTTAGGACATGACCATGATCTATCTAAATAATGTCTAGTAGGCTTATAACACTCAGTTGGGCTCTAATAACCCCCCAAGGCCCAGAATTCAACATTGAGCATTCCAGCTTTGGAGGAAGTAGGAGAAAACCTCGTCAATTATACTCGGCTGAAGGCAAAGCATAATTGTCAGGGGCAAAAAACTCCCTGGAATACCCTATTTGAGATTCTACGTCTCAGGAGACCGAACCACTCAAAAATATCCTACTAGCACATTTTATTACAAACCTCGCGGGGCCATGGTCAAAATTATTCAAATAAAAAAGTGACTAGCCAATATTGGCTAGACAAGCAGACGGATCAACTGATACACTGGAATCAGACTTTGAACAAGTCTGTCAACCGGTGGCTCCTTAGGTAACCCAACTATGGTACAAAAAAGTTGGTAACATCTGGCTCCAACTGTGGGACAGGTACTTGCTTGATCTATTGATCAAAAAGAGTGCCTGAGAATCCAGGAATCTCTAGCACTTGCATGTAAACAGAAGTGTCTCAGTTCCATGTATATGATCAAAATATGCCATGATGAAATACCAAAAAATATTTTTTGCTTTTTTCGAAATAAAGTACATGGAAATAAACTTTTTCTTTTTCGGCATATATAGAATGAAATATGATACAAATGCTAGTATACGAAAGAAAGAGCTTTAATGCAGCATTCTACACAATTATGATACAAAAGTAAAGTACATAGAAATACAACAAGGACGGGTTTAGAAAAGCCCTGTGATGACCCCTTGGTCATCTTGGAGGTTGTTTCGATAGAAAGGCTTCAAGTGTTGACCATTCATGGGCAGGTTTAAAATTTCTCCGTCCATAGTGTTAAGGAAAAAAGAATTGGTGCCAGCCGTGTCGCGGATGATAAACGGGCCTTTCCAAAGGCTGTCAAATTTCCCATGCTTTCCAGGCTTCTCCCTTCTCTTATCCCATAAGAGAACAGTATCTCCGATTTGGAAAGCTCTCGGCCTGGCTGACTTATCAAAAGTGCCCTTCATATTTTCCTGATGTCTGAGTGACTGATCAAGGGCAGCTCTTCGGGATTCATCCAATTCTATTAGCTGGTTTATTCTCTGCTCCATTTCTACCTGTTCTATGCTATACTCACTTAGCATCCTGAAGATCGGAATCTGCATACTGACCGGAAGGGTGGCTGTGAGTCCATACACCAGCTCAAAAGGTGATTTACCAGTTGAGTTCTTCTTAGTGATTCTATCCGCCCACACAGCATACCTAATTTTACTATCCCATGATCTCTTATTATCCCCCACAGTCTTCTTGAGGATTGACATTAAATTTTTATTGGTGGACTCAGTAAGTCCATTGCCCTGTGGGCAATAATCAGATGAGTGGGATAGGATAATGCCATACTTAAAACATAAGGCCTTGGCATTATCGGTTGTTATTTTTAAGGGAGTCCCGAATCTGGTGATGATTCTTTCCTCAATGAAGTCTATAACAACCTTTTCAGTGGCAGTCTTAGTAGGTATAGCCTCTACCCACTTGGTGAAATAATCGGTTGCTGTGAGAATCCAACAAAAACCATTGCTGGAGTTATCCTTGAATTTTCCAATAAAATCAAGCCCCCACTGCTGAAAAGGGGCAAGGACAACAACTGGAGTAAGGGGAAGAGCTGCCAATTTCTGCTTCCCAGTGAACAACTGGCACTCTTGGCAATACTTGATATGCTTGTGAGCATCTGCAAAAATGGTTGGCCAATAGTAACCAGCTCTCAAGATTTTGTGGGCAGTTGTATTCCCTGCATAATGGCCTCCACAAAATCCTGAGTGAAACTCTACTAGTATCTTCTTAGAATCCTGTTCGTTGATGCACCTAAGTATAATACCATCTGGGTTCCTCCAACCCAGACCCTCTTGGGTAAGGCAATACCTAGCGGTCTTAACTCTCAAAGCCCTATGCTTGTGTCCCTTGAGGTGATCAGGGCAAGTGAGATGGAGAAGAAAGAAAATGTTGTCTGAATACCAGTGGTTGTCAAGGTTCTGAAGGGCAGGAGTCATGGTAGGCTGTGGGATATCATTTTCTGCGATCATTTCAATGGCTTCTTCATTCTTTCAGAGTATCCCACAAATATACCTTTCTTTCCTGAAGGATCTAACTTTGTCCTCTTTTCTTTCGGAATGTGTATGTATACTGGACAGCCAGATATTCTAAGATGGCCGACTTCTGGTTTCTTGCCGAAGAAGACTTCTTCAGGTGTCTTGTTCTCGAGTACTTTGTGTGGAGTACGGTTCTGTACATACATCGCTGTTCTAGCAGCTTCTGCCCATAGATGCATGGGAAGATCTTGATCATGAAGCATAGCCCTTGCAGCTTCCATGATCGTTCGATTCTTTCTTTCTACAACCCCATTCTGTTGTGGATTATATGGAGTAGTTAACTCCCTCTTAATCCCTGAATCTTTGCATAATGCTTTGAATTCATTTGAAGTGAATTCTCCACCCTTGTTTGATCGAAAGGTCTTGATCTTCTGCTCTGTGTGGTTCTCGATCAAGGCTTTGAATTCCTTGAACTTGCTGAATATTTCATCTTTGTTCTTCATGAAGTAAATCCATGTCTTCCTGGAAAAATCATCAATAAAAGAAACATAGTATACATACCCGCTTAATGAACTTGATGACATTGAACCGCATAAATCAGAGTGAATGATTTCCAAGATTCCTTTTGCCTTGCTCTCGCTACTTGGAAATGTCTTCTTTGTGTTCTTTTCTTTTGCACATCCTTTGCAGACTCCATCATGTTTTGCTTGAATTTCTGGAAGAACTTCAACAGCTTTGCTCGCAAGTGGTAGTGCTCTGTAGTGCACATGCAAGCCTTCTATGCCAAAGCTCATTTGCCTCTACTGTGTCATGGACCAAGGCTTGTTCTAGATGGCCCTTCAATTTGTATAGACCTCCCTCTGGTTCCCCAATCACTACTGCATCATCAGAAGTCTTTCCCTTTGGCCACATGAGAACTTGGCCATCTGCAAATGTGACCCTCATGCCTTTTGCATCTAATGCAGATATGGAGAGGAGGTTCTTCTTTAGTCCTGGTACAAACAATACATCTTGCATCTTCATAGACTTTCCAGAGTCTAGCTTATAGGAGGATTCCCCACTACCTTTTATTGGATATTGGTAGTCAACCCCAAGTTCACCTTGTGAGGTGAGTCATGTTCAGATAGCTTCACAAAGGATTCTTTGAATCCCGTCATATGTTTGGAAGCACCACTGTCTATAAGCCAATCATTGCTTCCATGTGAGATAGTTCCCGTGAGAGCGGAGATCAGCACATATTCTTCATCGCTAGAAGAATCATCACTTTCTTGTCTGAATCTCTTTGTGGAAGGTTCATCATCCTCTGCAGCATGAGCATGATGTCTTCTCTTGTTTCCCTTCTTATGGGAGTTAATCTTGTTTCTAGGACAGTCTTTGGCAAAGTGTCCTCTTTCATCACATGTATAGCATCTTAATTTAGATAAATATTTTCTAGTGTATCTCTTTGGTGGAAGTTCTTACTTCTGGAGTGATGAGAGCTTATTTTGCTTTTCTTGGAGTGAACTGTGAGAGCTTGATCTTCACTTCCCATCTTTTCTTCTCGAGCTGCTATCCGAGCTTCTTCTTGAGAGCATTCTTCCCATAGTTTGCTGAACTTGACTAACTTCTTTCTTCCATGGATTCCTTGAATAAAGGAGTCCCATGATCTAGGGAGACCATTCAAGGTGGTCATTACAATCTCTGCATTTTCCACTTCTTCATCTACTGCTTCCAGCTGTTCCTTGATCTGAGAGACCCTTGTAAAGTAGGACTGGATGGGCTCTGCATTCTGGATCTTTACATTCTTTAGTTGGTTTTTTAGATTCATCTTCCGGTTTATGTTCTTCCCTTCAAACAATTTGGTTAGGACATCAAACATAGCTTTAGGTGTCTTTAGGGAGGACACCTGTGGTATGAGGTGATCCTTGATTGAATCAACAATAACCCTCTTTGCCATAACCAACTTCTTCTTGTGTAAGGCCTTAGCCTCATCTCCCTCTGGAACTGGAACCTCCTCATTGATATAGGAGTCCAACTCATTTTATTTCCAGGCTCAGAAGTTATCAGCTCCCTCAAGCTTTTCATCAAGCTTGGTATGATGAGACATCTTAATTGAGAACCTCAAATGGAAATATAAAAGGTTAGATCTTACCAGGTCAAGATGTCGGATCTGGATTTGGAGCTGAATTTCTACAGTGCTGGTTCAGGAGTAGATTAGGGTTTGACTTTTTCGGAGTTCTGTCCAACCAAATGCTTTGATCTTGATCTCTAAACTTCGATTTTGAGGAGGAGATCAATCTAGGCCTGGGCTCACTGAAAATTCCACTTTTGTGGAAAGCCCTAATTTCCGGCAGTAGTGTCGGGTCCAAAACTGAAAAAGCTCATAATTGGATTTTGCTTCGACAGAAAGATGCGCCCTAGGGAGGAGAGTTAGTCCAAACTTCTTTTGCTGAAAAACTGTGGAGAGAGATCCACAAAGTAGGAAGCCCTAGTTTCCGCAGCTTCACAGTGTCTTCTTCTCAGGTTAGCTTTGATACCATGTTAGATTTTTAACATTAAGCTAGCATTATATTAGGATCTTTAACTGAGAGAATAACAAGCACAACAATCAAACACAAGAGACAATGAACACAGTGTTTTTCCTCGGAGAAACCATAAATGGAGAAAATCCCGCAACTTTCTCAGAGATAGAATCAACACCAAAAGTAAAACCCCAAAACAGTAAGATGATCTCCCGACAATAGTAGCCTCTTTCTTCCTAGCCCCAGTAACTTCTTCCTCAGCTATGCGCTACAACTGAGTGTGAGTGAGTGTGTGATAAATAGAGAGACTCACTCTCTATTTATACTAATTCCCGGCTTGACAATAACCTACTAGGGCCGACTTCTCTAGTAGAGTCTAATAACCCTAGTCCCCCGGAACTGCAGGGACTTTAGCCCTTGATCAATAGGAGGGTTACCCACCATGACTTGACATGACTTGTTTACATTATAGAACCTCCCGATAGGAACATCGGGGCATGACATGACTCAAGTACATTACAGACACATCCCGGAATAAACATCGGGGTACAATACATAAGATATACGGATGAATACATTCCGAAGTTACAAATACATTAACAGATTTGACCATAACGAGTCTGCCAGCTTTGGATAACCAACAATTGCTCCAAGTATTGATCCTCTTTTCCAGTTTTGCCAGCAACCAGTTCCAATCCTCCTTCCTGTAGCTATTTTGTTTTAGTCTGAAACCCAAGTATTTTATTCTATCCTTAAGGGAGCTGATGCTGAAAGAGAAAAGATCTGTGTATCTCTGAAAATCCGTACCTTCAATATTAATGGGGGTGAGGGTGGATTTTTGTTCATTTAGCTTCATACCCGTGGCTTTGCTAAAGAGTTTCAGGATTCCCAAAAGCTTATCCGCATCCCTGCTTGAGCCATCAGAAAAAATAAGGATATCATCCACAAAGAGAAGATGAGTGATGTTCAGGTTGTTTGCAATTTTGATCCCAGTGAACAATCCTCTTCTTTTTGCATCAATTATTGCTCTGTTAAGGCCTTCTGCCACTAACAAGAATAACAGAGGAGAAAGATGGCATCCTTGCCTAAGGCCTCTTTCCGAGGTAAAGAAAGGGGAGGCCGATCCATTTATAAGAACTGCAAAAGAAGCTGTAGAGATGCAGCAGAAGACCCATTTTATAAAGTTGTAGCTAAACCCCAAATGAGTTAAAAGGAGTCTTAGATAGAGCTAACTTACCCTTTCTAAAGCCTTTGAGAGCTCAATTTTTAGAATAACTCCCTTTTACTTCTTGGTCTTTATGCTGTGAAGCCCTTCTTGTGCAAACCCAATAGCTTCATGGATTTGTCTGTTTTCAAGGAATCCAAATTGTTCGTGAGAAATGATTTTTGAAAGCACCTTTTTAAGTCTTCGCGCTATAATTTTTGCAACAATTTTGTAGGTGATGTTGCACAGAGATATAGGTCTGAAGTCTTCCAAGGAGTCAGTTTTTTCCTTCTTTGGGATTAAAGCAATGAAAGTGGTATTGAAGGGGGGATGCATATGTCCATTTACTCGAGTTTCTTCAAGCAGATGGAGTAGGTCTGGCCCAATTGTATCATATAGTGCCAGGAAATATTCAGTAGTCCACCCATTCGGTCCTGGGCTTTTGTCTTTTTGGAAACTATGCAAGATTTCCTTCAACTCATCCTTAGATATCTCCTCCAATAGCTCATTGTTGTCTTCTTCTGAGATTTGTCCTAGAAAAAATTGAGAGATATGGATTACTTCAGCAATAGTCGCTTCACTCTCTGCCTTGAAGAGAGATTTGAAATGTGATTTACTGATCCCAACAAGGTCTTCAAAGGAAGAGCACACCTCATTATTGGAGTTCTTTAACTCCCAGATTCTATTCTGCATCTTTCTTCCTTTTGCAAAAGACTGAAATTTTTTTGTATTGTTGTCTCCACTTGCAATCTAGACCGCTCTACTTTTTAATCTTTAGACTTCCTCCTTTTCTTTCAGTAAGTTATCTCTATTGGATTCTAGGGTACTCAGCTTTTTTTCGTCTTCTTAAGAGTGGAAACTACCCCCTTCAGAATTGTGAATTTCTGCAATATCCAAATCTACTTGTTTTAGGGCTTGATCCTTAGGCTCCTTTTTTAATTTGGCCAGTCTTTTAGAAGAGATTTTATACAAGAAAATTTTTGGGCAAAGTGTGAAGCAACATGATTTCCTTCACTAGCTGTGAAAGGTATCCAGTTTGTTTGGATTAAATGGATCACTTCCTCATTTTTTAACCATGTTGAACAAAATTTGAAAGGACTGGTTGGTTTTTTGGGGCGGTTTAAGAGTTCCAAATAGATTGGGAGATGGTCAGAATCTCCACCAGAATCAACCCATTGTCTGAACATCAAATTCTTGTCTAGAAGGCCTTCTACAATTAAAAATCTGTCCAACCGTTTTGCAATTATGTTCCCCCCCATTCTTCTATTGTTCCAAGTGGGTTTTATCTTGATGGGATCGAGATCAACAAGCTGAGAGGTTTGTAAAAAATGTGCAAAATAGCTTTGCCAGTGGATCCACCCTAGCTCTCAATCCCAGATCTCTTGAGTGCCTAGGGTAAAGTTGAAGTCTTCTCCTAGAATGACATTTTCTTCTTTACGAAAGGGGTAAATGAGGAGTTTGTCCCAGAATGCAACCCTATTCTCATAAGGTCCGTAAATGTTGATGATGGTGAGGTGAAGGTTTGCTTCAACCCAATGAAAATGCAAACCCAGACCTAGTGTAGAGCCCCAGGAGTTTAGGCATTTTACAGAGAGATGATTCTAGCCTATAGCCAACCCTTCTGAGTGACCTTTTGCACTCTGAGCAAGAAAATTAAAATTTCTATCAATGGAGTTTAAAAGGGCGACGATCTTTGTTTTTGACCCCATTATTTCCTGAAGAAGGATCACATCCGACTTTTTGACCTGAAGCATCCTTTTTAGGGCAATTTTTTTTCAGGTGCTTGCCAGACCCCTGCAATTTAGAGAGAGGAGCTTCATTTGGGAACCCCTTCCAGGGCCTTCATTGCTCTCAGTGCCCCAATAATTGTTTTCTGCCTTCCGTTTGCTTGATCTTTCAGAGCCTTTTGTCGTGCTGAAGAGAAAAGTGTGGGTCTTCCCCTTTCTTTTCCTTTTAAAGGAATGCTAGGGTTTAGTCCTAGACCCGAGTGGGAGGAGGGGGGCTCAAGGATTACAGGGATGTCTCTCGAACTAAGATGGAAACGAATTTATGAGGTTGAGGAAAGGGAGGGGGATGTAACCTTTGATGGTGGGGAGTTAAGAGAGGGGGGGGATATGGATAGAGAGGGTTGGGTTTGAAGTCTGGGAGTGTTTTGAGAAGTGTAATTCGGGTGGGTTGTGGAGGGAGAGACTGTAGGGTTTGGACTTTTAAGGTTTAGAGCATTCATTGAAAGTTCTAGCAAAAGATCATTTGTGGGTGTTTCCAACATCATACCCGAAATGTGATCTGTCTCTTGTCGCAGAGGCTGTGCAACATCTTCGCAGGGTTCTTTTGTTCGTTGTTCTGCATGTTCTGAGGCCTGGGGGAGCTCGTCCTCCGTTCTGAAAAGTCTTTCAGTCTTGCGCCCTAGTTTGATTTTGGCTTCCTCCTTCTCCGCTTCAACCCTAAGACTCTATCTTTTTTTGGCCGGGTTTTTTGAGAATCCCAAGTGGCAATTTTTTGCTATGTGTCCAATTCCATGGCATCTGTGGCATTTGAAGGGGATGCCTTCATAGTCTAGAATTTTCCTTTTGATGTCATTCCCCCATATTAGGTTTATATACTCTCGAAGATCTGTTCTGATGTTGAGGGAGACGAGTATGTGGGCAAAAGATTTTCTTCGTTTGGTCTGAAAAGATGGATCAATATCTAGAAAAACTCCCCGCGCATTACCTATGATTGATATGGGTGTGAGGTTGTTGGGTGCCCTTAGCGGATGGATGAATTAATGGTTAGAGGGCCGAGCCCTTCAAAGGGATGGGTGGAATTAATGGTAAGAGGGTCGAGCCCTTCAAACGAAAATTTAATATAATGTAAAGACTCCAAAAATTATTAATATAAAATTTCATATATTATACATTAAAATTATAAAGTTATGTATTTTAAAATTAAAGTTATATTGAAGTTATAGATTTAAATTAAAGTTTTAAACTTATACATTAATATTAAAGTTATATCTTAACATTAAAGTTATTAAGTTTTTTATAAAGTTGGTCATTTATCACATATTCATTATTTTTTAATCTTTAAAAGGGAAAATATATTAATATACAAAAGGTGCAAAAGTGTCAGAGGGGCAAAAAGTTAGATTATATATATAGGTCATTTCCTTGCCGTATTGTATTCGGATGTTTTGAAAATTTGCCGTATCCGTGCCCCCCCCTGTATCCGTATCAATTTCCGTATCCATTTTAGTGCAACTTAGGTATCAATTAGATCTAGCTTAAGAAAATTTCAAATTTTTGTAATCATCTTAAAGATAGATCTTAAGTTTGCATGAAAGGAGCATTTTCTTTAAGATCATTAAGGTTTACATCAAGCATCTAGTGCATCATATTGGCTTCCCAAAAGCAAGCCAAAATCCCAAGGAAAGCTTGCTTTCCTTTGTTATTTTTCTCAACACTTAACTTAGATTATTTTAGGAATTTTTCGAAGGTCGTTCAAGAACATTCTTAAATTGTCTTTGTGCATTTGAAAGCTTGCTGATTTTTGCAGGTTTAGCAAAAAAGAGGAGGAGGTGCTCGTAAAATTTCGAGAAATTGAACAAATAGAAGACCCAACAAAGCTCCCTTCTTCACACAAATCTTTTTTTTTAAATCAAATTTGTAAGCCTTTGGATCCAAATTATAAGGACCAAAGAGCACTTCTTCCAGACTGTAAAATTTTAATAAACATTTGAGTAGGATCTTACGAGCCCACTCCTCATCCCCCCTTGGGCGATCCACGTCGGTGCCTTTTAGTGATTTTTGAGTTTTAATTAGTTTAATTTTCATTTCCGGTTTATTTAAGGAAAATAAATAGTTCTCCCACTCTCTCTCAAGTATCCCGAAAGGGGGAAAGAGATTCGTGGTAGGATTGATTAGAAAACCTTTTTTTTCTTTTGTTGTTTCTTTAAGCTTTAAAATTAATCCGGCTGTGCTCTCTCGAGTACCTCAAAAGGGGGAAAGAGGCTCGCAGCCGTGAGTAGTTAGTTAATAAACACCACATTAGGACTTTAAATAAAAAATAATGAATGGTCCTTCCCCGTATGCTCTACATCGATGCAGCTTGTTTGATCAGCTGGTTGTACTAGAAAGGGATATGAGTGACTAGAATAATAGGAAAATCCACATAAGCCCGTTTCTTGAGAAATCGGGAGGCCGCAAAGGGTGAATACCACAGAGTTAGGGGGCTACTCCAAGCAGGTTATCCCTCGACTTGTTGGACACTTGGGAGAGCTGATTTAGCGCTCATTTCAAAAGAGCTTGCCTTGTTGGGCCAAACCCAAAATTAATCCACTCCCTTAATCACTCATTTAATAATCTAAAATTTACCATGCATGACACTGCAATACTTTCACTAGCAACCCTCATATGCAATCACTTTCTTCATTTGACACCGGTCTACTTTACTCTCTTTTGCATAAGTCAATTTCGCAATGTGTCTTGAATGATTTGTTTATTCTCTAAAGGTTGCTAAGAGTAATTTATTTGCAGTAATTGGTCAGTAACATTTTAATCCATTTCACATTTAATTCCTAGATTCTTTTCTTTTGTCTTAGAACAAAGACCATAATTTCTTTTTATTAGGGACCCCCCCCCTGGCTTCTCTAGGAGTTAGCCTAGACGGAGGAGTTGAGTATCAGGTGACAACACTTGGCTCGAGCTTGCCCCCAAGGTCGCACCCAGTGGCTTGAAGATTTCTGCCACACAACTTGAGGTGCGAATTAGGTGGCAACAAGGTCAATCAAAGATGTTAATGAAGAGCTTACTAACATCCAATGATAGCTAGGGTTTGAGTGCCAATTTCTACCATATACAATAAAGGCTAGATTTATCCTAGGGTCTACAGGGGGATAACTAGAGTGGTATTTTCAACACTAACTTGTGCATAATATTCATCAAGCATGGAATTCTAGGGCATACAATTAAGAGCTGAAAATACACCCCCTATTCAACCATAAACCCAAACAAATTTAACCTTGCAAAGTAAAGAGATCACTTGTAAATCATCCTAAGCAAGAAACCATTGTTGATCCAAAAATACACTATAGCATGAGCAATATTTCCATATCTTAGCGCTAGAATCAACCATCCATAAGCACCAAGAGATAGTCCATTAAGTCTTAGGGGAATTTCTCCTCCATTCCAAAATGAGAAATGAATGAGGAAGAGGCTCTCTTATGTAAGAGATGAGCTCAACTTCCTTTACAATAAGATAGTGATAAAATCCTAGATCTAGCCTAGGGTGGAGTAAACAAATCAAAATACTCCACTAAACCCTAACAAACTCTAACAAGCATAGTTTTAAAAATTGGAATCAGACTTGGAATCGGTCGAGGGTCAACTTTGAATCGGAATCAGAATTGGTAATGAATCGGTTGATTTGAATTTAATGAACCAGTATACTAAAAAATACATAAAATATTAAAATATTTAAATTTTAAAGAAAAACAACATTTTCAAGATTCTAATCCATGATTCCAAAGCATTAGAGACAAAATATCCAAAGTCCACTCATGTATATACCATACAAGAATTAAAATATCAAAATGGCACAAAGTGTATTGTGCAATGCATATCTAGGAGATTGGAACTGAAACAAAATACATAATCCAGGTTTCCTATATGTTATATGGTCTGTAGAGTCCAAAAAAGAACATGCTACATAGTACACTACATAATAGTGACTACTATTGACTACATAGTCAATTGTCATACATCATCAATGATCAAAATCCTCACCACTGCTAGAAGTAGAACTAGGACTAGAAAAAGAAGAACGAAAAGGACTAGCAAAGGCATCATTATATGGCTCAAGGTTGGGCTCCTTAGGCCTGGGGGTAGTCACTAAACAGGTTATGGGTTGGGTTAGATAACTTATTTTAGGAAAAAAATTACAAAACAAAATAAAACATGTAAAAACCCTGTTTTTCTAAGTGTGTGGATCCACACAAAACCGACCGATTTCTTACAATATTCAGCCGATCAGACCGGTTTCGTACTTAATCGGCCGATTCGTTGTCCGAATCGGTCGGTTGGGTACTGAATCGGTCATCGAACTGATTTGCTCAATGGTTTGATTAAGTTACCCCTTAAACTGGTAAATCCCCTGATTCCAAAACCGGTTTGGCTGATTTTTAAAACTATGCTAACAAGATCCACAAAATAGGTGGTCAAAACCACAAGTACAACATAAGGCTCAACAACGAGGGCACCTCCATCAAATAAGGAGAGATAACAACTAGACGTCCCAAACATAGCCTCTAAAGGCTCTCCAAAAGGTTTTGCTCGAAGGAAAAGACCTAAAACGGTGGAGCACTTTCTCAAATAAGTTGAAGCTCCCCATGAAAAGGCTTCAAAAGGCATGTGCGACAAAATACAATGCGACTCCTTAAACGACATTTATGGGTTTGCTAACTTCCTCAATATTTATCTAATTTTCTATTATGACTACTTTTCAGAAATCCCGTGGCCACTTTGCATCTAATGGCATTGAGATGGTACAATTTTGGGCACTGTCAAAAGATGACTGCTCCCAAAACCAGGATGTCCCTCAAAAAATGTCTCATAAAAAATGGCCTAGATGAGTGTGCAAGCAACCTCGAAAGTGAGGTGGCTCAGTGAATGGTGCACCAAAATCCAAGTAGAAACCCTCTAAGGGGGGACAGCCCCTGCTAAAATACCGCAACAACTGGTTAGGATCTCTTCCAAGTGGCGAAGTGCATGGACATATGTGCAATAAAACCCCCATATATAGTAAGAGACAATCAAAGTGGTTTAACATGCGTGCCGCCATGTTAACTCATCAATACAATAATATAACCATGCCTCCACATGTGTACCAAGTGAGGGCATTGAAGGAAGATGACCTGTCAACTCAAAAATACTCCTCGGGATTACCATCATGCATAAAAATATATAGTTACATGCCCCCCAAACCAGAATTGGATGTCCACAAAGAAGCTACCATAGCTCCAACTCCCTTTGGAATGAGGAGGAGCGTTCTATACCTATGGAAGGGTCTCGGAAAGAGCTTTCCAACCATGTGTCTTACATCTCCAACAGAGCTAGGGTGAAAGAGAATGACCCTACTGAAGACACGCTACCAAAACTGCTGAAAAATGACCCATACACCAGAATCTGACGCCCACAAAGAATGTCTAATTTCACCAACGCCTTGAGGAATTAAGAGGAGCGTTCTACATGACCGAAAAGCTCTCGGAGTAAGCTTTCCAACCATATATCACAAGCCACCATCTGAGCTAGGGCGTTAGATATATGGGGTTCAAAATTCAGGGTCCTGTTTTGAACAATTCATCCCAGAAACAGCATGCCAAGAGCTCAACACTACCCAAAATATCATCAATATACCATCCAAGGAGACCATCCACCCATAAGCTAGCATTGAAGGCATCCTCAGCATGTCACCCCCATGAAAACCCGTGATAAAAATCACAAGTGTGTATCCATGCAAAATGGGGGGTAGCAAACATCTCAACAATAATTGGTTCACGAAAAACAAACATGTCACAAAGTGGGATTTGAACCCAGGTGAGGGAGTAAACAATTTTTCCTCTCAGCCGCTCAAGCTACACCCAATTGACAAAAATATCTATTGAGTTAATCTATTTTGTTTGCATTACAGGTTCTGTTGTGTTTTCCAATATTAGTTATTTTTTGAAGGAAAGCAATCTTTTGAGTGAATCTGCCACTACTTGCTCTTCTTTTAGACAACCTGCTCTTTTGCTATACAACCTCCAGAGTTATGATACAACTGCATTTGTTCATTTTTTATCTTTTCTCTATTTTAATGGGGAGTACTGCATGGAAAGCACTGTCAGATATTATTTTTAATTCCTCATAAGGTCTGCTAGTACATAACCTTGCTTGTATGTTGTAATGAAGTTGGGTTTTAGAAATGCAGTACCTCTTACTGCTATATAGAGAAAAGTAGGTAGGGAGCAATCTATTTTGTTGTACTGCTGTGAGGCCGTTGGAAAGACAAATAATAAATTTTAAAGTCGTTTGAAAGTACAGATCAAGTTTTGTAAGCACTATGTTGTAGACTATGTAAACTTATGGTGCCATTTGTGAAGACCATGCTTGGACAAACTTTAATTAAAAATAAAAAATAATGACCTTCTATTTATATATATAGTTTCAATGGCTATCATTTGTATTTTATAAGGTTCTTTTTAAACTGGTCATATTTATCAGCAAAACTTTCATGCAAGTTTCCATGAACATCTTGTCATATTTATACTAATTAACTTTAATGATTGTTCGAGGAAATATAAGTTGAAATGGTCAGGAAGGATGGTTCAGAAATAAATTAAAATAAGGGAGGGAAAATGAGGCATACTCAATGAAGGCTGTTTCGTTTTAAAAACTAAGGTTAATTAGTATAGTCCTATATTACTAGAGTCTAGAAACAATGACATGTGGTATGGGAAAATGTGGACATCTGTGTGCACAAAAATTCCAAAACATAGAATTTGCATATGTTGTAAATGAACCCTGAAACGTTTTTGATTGCGAAACCTGAGAGTTTATGTTTCCCATTTCGAACCTGTATTTACTATTTTGTTTTGTTCCCCACTTCTTGTTTCTGGTAAGCAAGGAAAATATTTTTGTTCATTCCTTTCTGAAACAGAAAATATCTTTGCTATCATTTAACATTTACATGTGCTCCCCAAGTAAGGCTTGTGGTCTTAAGCATAGGGTTGGTCATTTATGTAAATAACGGAATCTGCTGTGCAGCAGGTCTGTGGGTTGAATATTGTTTGCTGCTTGATGAATTAATAGTGGTAAAAATAAAATATTCTTAATAATGAAACATTTACATCTGAAAATTGTTCAATTTTTTTTGAATGTTATCTATTGTGGATTCAAACAAGTTTTTCTTTTGGTTCAACATTCTAATTTACAGTGGGGCATTTTCATCTTTTTTTTTTCCAAGGAACAACCTTGCTGCTCCAAGTACTTCCCCATGATTCATGGATGGTAAATGGGGTAAACAGTTGGCCCTGATTACTTAGCATAACCCCAAGGGGATCAACAGAGTCGAACCTGTGACCTCCCCAACGTTTTGGGGAGAGATCTCATATCTGGCTCATGGCCGCTTGAGCTAACCCTCTGTGCTAAGTCAATTTCATCTTACCTACAAATATTCCATATTATATGCTATGCCCCATTTCTCATATACAAACTATTTTGTATATTTCAGTTTTTTTGTTCTAAGAGCGAGGCACACTTTCCATAGATTGGAGATTTGACATGTTTTTCCATTTTTGCAGCAAGCCATTATGGGAAATTGTGATGCATTTGGTTCTTAATGTTCCTCTGCCTAGTCCAGGAAAGAACTGCATTTTATTTTCTATAGAGAATACTCTTCTCTCCGTGGAGGTACCACCTAAGGATGGGCTTCCTCATGCTGATGTATGTCGTCTTCCTTCATCACCAATTTTAATCTATTTTGATAGCGAGTCGTAGAGTTTTTTGTCTTGTTCATGCTTACAAAATGCTTGGGTTTGTATCTATTTTAGATGATAATAGTAAATGCTATTTATGGTCAATTTTTTGCTTATTTTATTTCAGATGGTGCTGCTGGATTCAATGACTACTTTGAATGCAGATTCCTTTTCAGCCACTGGTGCAGTGCTTGGATGTTGACAACCTAATTCGATTTTTTACTGCTGTTCTTCTTGAAAGGCGAATTCTACTTCGAGCAAAAAAGTATGTAAACCTATGATAAATGCTCTTCATTGTCAAATCTTATGCATTCTCTAGTCATTGACTTTACTAAAATAGTAATATGCACAAAGTTATATGAGTTATGAAGATGTGGTGGGAGCTCATAAGTGCAAAGTGTTTAGATTTGCAGGTCATAACGTAGTGTAATTGTAAATAAACTTACCTCAGATTTGTTCTGCATACTAAATATCAATTCTTATATCCAACATGCTTTTCTAGTGTTTCTGACATTACATTTTGTACCATAGTTATGATTCTTGTCTCTGATCTTATCCTTTACTATTAACTATTTTGTTTCTCTATTTTGGATTTCAGGCATTTTACATTTGCAAGGGTATAGGATAAAGCAAACTCCTTTACTTTTATCAAATCCTGTTTTAGGGTGGTTGGTTGGATTCCTTATTAGGGGCATGGCTTTTGGGGCTGTATTTGTAATACCCTGTTTTGATTTTCGTATGTTTGTACATAGGTCATGTAGTATCCCAAATACTGATACTTTCTATTTCTAAACAATTATGCGGATACAACTGGGCTTACAAACTGCCAGGCAAAAATCCCTATTTTATAGGAAAAATTAGGGTTAGGGTTTGTGAGATAGAATGCACACTTACCACTGATAACGAGCTGGATTGCTTCAGATAAAGTCTGCAAGCACTGAGAACTGGATCGGAGAGGAACTGATCTCTCCTGTCTCCGGTGAATGCTCCAGCAACAAGACGCCCAATCAGAGCAATAGGTGACGCCCTCAAGGAAGGAGGTGTT
>LPNX011061958.1:1381538-1405205 GCA_001517045.1 Pseudotsuga menziesii | reverse complement strand
CCTCGCTGTGACGGAGAGATTGGCTGGAATATACTGCAGTTCTGAACCCTCTAAGTATGATAGCGTCTTGGTTCTCTGAGGCAGCTGCTCACGCCCCTGATGGTCCGGAATTGCTGATAACTCCTTCGGATGAGCTCAGATGGAGCTGATAATCAAGGAGTGCCGGAGTATGTAGCTGATGATAAGACTGGTGCCTGAGTTTCTGAAGGAAACTGAGATCTGGCGGCTCTACAGCTGATTAGGGATTTCTGGTTGAAAACCCCCCTTACGGCTGCACCGTGTCCTGCAACAAACTATACCTTGTGCTATATAACTGATGAATGAATGAAGATCAAGTGGTGAACCAGTATGGCTTACTCGGAATAAGACTAGGACAGATGTTTCACTACCGAAATCCTGTTAGCTGAAGACTCCGTCTCCAACCCCAACTGCTGTGCTGCTATCCAAGAGCTCCCAAAAATAATCATAAGCATAAGTGAGGTCTCCTCTTGCTTTACCCTCTATTTATAAAGTTCAACTGCGCAAAACCTAATCTTTGACCTAATTAGGTCACTTTATCTTCTAATTTGCCGTCGACTTGCATGCAAAGAGCATGGTCATGCATGGAGCATGGAAAAGAGCATGGTCATGCATGAAGATGGCCTTTGGCCCAGGTGGCCCTTCTTGACCAAGTGAGGATGCCGTAGATCTTCTATGGATGGCATCAGTCCTGATCTGATTCCCTAGCTATCAGTAACCGCTCGAACCCACAGGAATCACATAGGTTAGCGCTATGGGCCTCAGGGCCTAAAAGGAAGAGGACATTACAGGTCACGTGTAAATTACCAATGAGTACATATTTGCATAAGTGCTGAGACAACTTTTTACCTTGTTCACAATTAAATATGATTGTTATGAAACTAATATTAAAATGGGCATGGAATGGCTGAGAGGACATGAAAAAGGGCAATGACTTGACGCCTGGTGGAGGGAATAATGTAGAATGTGAGAGGGGCATGTGGCACCCCATTAACTTATCCTAATACTTGATAAATCATAAAAGGCTTCGGAACATAAATGTTAAGAATACATGCCTTGAGATTATGTGCTGACAACTAGCCAATCATGCAAAAGCCCAAATGGAAGGTAATTTTTCCATTGTCCTATTTGCTTCTTTGCCATCACGCGATGACTCCTTTATCAATAGTTTCAATACCACTGTTGTCTCCTTGACATTGTGCATTTGGTGCTGTTGCATAGTTGTTCCTCTTAATGCTGTCGCTGCTGCTGCAAGAGTAGGAGTTTGGGGTAGGATACCTGTGTAGAGATGGTTGTTTAGATAAGACAAGATACGATAAGATAAGCTAAGATAATTTTATTAGTGTTCAACGAATGACCACAAAAGTAGGTCAATGGGACTTTGTGGTACCATGATGTCAATACAAAGTGGGAGCACTAAAGTGGCTCTTATAAAAAGCAAGAGGTAAGATTCTAACCTAAAAACCAAAAAGAGCGAACGCCAAAGATGGAGAGCCAATCTAGAAGAGAAATGTTCAAAGAGAGATAATGTAAAAGAAAAATGTACAAGGGGAGTGGATCTAGAATCTATGATACAAAAATGGTGAATATGTCTTGGTGCATTGGAAGCATCTCTTGTAACATCTGAAGCCGAATGAAGGAATCTCAAAATAGTACTTTGTTTGAAGGAAGAGATGGAAGAGGAACTATAATGGGTAGAGTGTCTCAGCATGGAGTGGGGAGCCTGTTGCTGCCATTTGGATGAGGTCGTTTGACTGCTGTGATGGGTCGAGACTGGCCACGTTACTGGTGTTGGGTGGAAGTGGAGGTTGTCCTCCGTGTCCTAATTGACATGTGGTCCAAAGCAGTGTTGTCCTTTGTTGGTCTCTTGGGCGCCCCTAGAGGAAGGGAGCACGAAAATAAGGAAGTGATCCACTGAGTGTAGGCTGGTCCTGACTACGAATGTCGTTAGAGGACGAGGGAGCGAAGCTGTGATGTGAATATCCACAGCTTAGTGCATAGGTTTGGAAATACATAATTGTTTGCTATGATATTCTTTTTGCATTTGTGGATGCTGGTAGTGAAGAGATGTTGGGATTTCCCATTCCAGTTAGAAGGATGGTGGGTTTTATGTGTGTGACATTGTGGAGAGCTGAGTTTTGAGCCTGTAAGAGTAAGCTTGATGCTTGTGTCAATTCATAGCCTTAGCTCAAGGGTGGCATTTGTGTAGTATTACCTGTGGTTGGGAGGAAAATCATTACCTGTGGTTGGGAGGAAAATCATTCCCTGTACTTTAGGCATTCTACAGGTAGGTTCTATTGTTATATGAATTAGTGGTATATATTGTCATAATATTAAATTGAATGGTTGAAATAGTTGCATAGTTCTGAGATGTCATTTGAATATTTATGATTTTACTATGTTGCACAAGTTTTTTGAACATGGGTAGGTTGGGTACGAGTATCCAGTATGACTAGAAGCTTTGCCCAAATTTGCAGTAAATGACAGTTTAGGAGCGACAATAATATATATTGATAAATAAAAATATAAAAAAATTAAACCAAAAGAAAATTGAAGAAAGTAAAAAAAATGAAATAGAACATAATTGATTAATTTCATAACTTCAACTATTTTAGCCTCTTAAGCTCTAGTAGTGTTGTGAAATTTAATCCTTTTAAATTTGTTCACACCCCTAGGTTCATGTTATATATAAATTGGGTTTCTGTGTCCTGAAGTCAATGCTTTACTAATTATGCATGGCTTTAGCCCCATGGTATGTTTTGTAAATTTGACCTACAATTTCATCCCATTGTATGGGTTTATAAAGGCAATTTGCACATCTATAGATGTACAAACTACAAAGCACCAATAGTTTCATAAACCATGAGATTCAATATTTTTTCTAATTCCTGGACCCAACTCCATCTTTGTTGTTTCTCGCAAGGGTGGTTAGTATTTGGGTGCCTCTACATTTTTTAAGATGATAACTATTGTTTCTCATGTGAATGAACCTAATTGTTCATGTTTCAACTAACATCAAACTTTCAAATCTTTGGTATTTTAAGTTTGATGTTGTTTATGAGCCTTCTTAATTATATAACATTGAAAATTTTAAAAATGGTATGATTGATAGATTTTTTTTATTGTTGGTGAATTCTTGACATGAGAAACAATGTTCATTCGATTGATTTTTGGCTCTTTTCTTATAATTTTTGGCTTCACATGGTCGGGAGCTTGTAGAAGCTCCTTGCATGTCAAGGAGCTTCTGGAAGTTGTTAAACAGACAAGGAGCTTCTACATGCTCCCAAAAAGTAGGGAATGACTAAAGCAGGTTTCCAAAAAACCCTTGAAAAGATCCCAATCTCCCAAAAAATCTCCCAACAAAAAGGGAGCAGGGAAATGCTGGGTATAAGTTGTGCAACTCCTGGGAGTGATACCTGTGCAACTATGCAATTTTACTACAAAGTGTATTTCTCGTGTGAATGCTTTGCATGGGGGGTGTATCATTTAGCACATAGATTTCAACCATAGTTGAAAGGATTGACATCGACAAAAATAGGCAAGGGTCCCGATTACAACTTCTTGATAACATCGACAAAAATTGGCAAATGGTGACAAACATTAAATAATACAAAATATATTCATTTTTTTTCCAGAACTTTAAACATATAAAGCAACAACAACATCAGATAAACACATTGGCACATAAACATGGAGAAAGCATTGATATATATGATGTAGTGGATACCAAATAAAAAAATGATACATCAAAGTTTCAAAGATTTGAAATTTGGAAGTTTTAACCAGTGTTACAAATATCGCCGATATCGCGATTTGATCCTCACGCTGATATTATCGGCAAAAATTGTGGAATATATCGGCGATTTTTCCTTTCCAAAAATCGCGATTTTTAGCAATAAAATCGCAATATTTTCTGAAAAAATCGCGAGTCGAAAGGTTGACATCGCGGCGGTCCGTCGGGGTTTAAAAAGTGAATTTGGGTGTTTTTTAACCTATTCCGGTTTTTTAACTTTTTTCGGGCATTTTTTAGCTCCGCATTCGCCGTTGGAGTGACAATGTGTTGATTGCGTGCGTCGTGGAGCTCTCGGGTGCGTGGAGGAAGGAGGATCTTCATCTATCATCTGCGTGGAGGAAGGAGGGATGTATTATGTAACTGTTTGCTCAGGGTATTTGTTTGGCCGAGTCCCGACGGACTGTGGGTAAGGTTTGGCTCTTTAAAACCCCCACGAACTGTTGGATGTTGGACTCCCCCGCGGACTGTTGGATGTTGGACTGCGCTCTACGACACTTGACTGTAATAGTATATATTATATACTATTATATATACTATATATTATATATAATACATAATATATATTATATATTATATAATATATATAATATATAATATATATTATATTTATAATATATATTATATATAATACATATAAATAATAACACAGTTAAGTTTTAAGTTTTTAACAAATTATAATTTATAATTATTAATTATAGTATACTATTTATATATATTAGTTAATAAATTAATTGAATTTCAATTTTGAAATTTGCACATTAATGAATCATGATTAAAATTTAAAAATTAAAAGATTTAGTATTTTTGTATTAATGAATATTCATGTATTTATGTGTTTATTTGAATGCTAAAATTAAATCATGATTAAAATATTCATGTATTAATGAATATTTTTGTATTTTTTTACATTGCCGATATATTGCCGATGTTTGCTGACATTTTCGCCGATAAATTCGATAATATCTTTTTGGACCCTCGGCGATATATTCGCCGACACGATATTTGTAACATTGGTTTTAACACTAGTTGGAACATTGGTCATCCCCCCTCCTTTAGGCTCTAGCCCTTGCCTCTACCTCGAATCTTGATGTTGATCCTCCAAGGACATTATTCAACACCCTACAATTTTGATGAATCCAAGCATTAAAATAAGGTAGAAAAACCTTCCCATGCTTCATAAGTGATTTTGCTTGACTGAAGGGTACATTTTTATTAAGGTCATGACCGGGGAGTTCAATCAACTAAAACATTTAGGCATCAACACTGGCAACATTAAGGTATGTGGAGAGTTTGATGTGTTTGATTAAATTCCAATCCCTTACCCTCATACATGATATAATCAAGTGGAAACGTTGCAATCCTGAAATCCTGAAAACTATTATTTCTGTAGAATTTTGAATGGGATCTAAATTCTACTTTTTACACATGAAGTTCGATGAGGTTAGAACCACTTTCAAACAGCCTGAAACGATTAATGGTAATGTTAAAAATTTAAGTAAAAGTGACATTCTCCATATTTTTTATTTTCACTTTTACTTTAAGAATTTAACATTATCATTTAATGTTACTGCTGACCTTAATGTCATTTATACAAACTGGTCATTTTTTTTAGAAAATCCATGTTTTTAAAACTATGAAAATGACCCAAAAAAATTTCAAAACTGGCCTTAAAGCCCGCGGCCCAACCTCCTTGGCGATTTTTTCCACCGTGGTGTGATTTTTTAGAAAAAAATTGTCGAGTTTTAGTAAACATCTTGAATTCCACTTTTTATAAAAATTGTGATTTTTTGGCCCAAAAAATCGACAACCAGAATAAAATTGTGATTTTTTTGGACATTGCCAATTTTTTCAACTATGATTTCAACCATCAAAGATTTGTTTGGAAATTGGTGCCCTCCTGTTGAAGTGATAGGAGAGGTGGGTTGTTAAGCCATAGATTGGTATCAGAGCCTTTTGGGGGTTTAAGTTATTGAATTTTTGGTTGCTGGTTTCTCAGTGCAATTTTAGAGTTGAGTGGTTTCAGCAAAAGAATTGTTCACAAGAGTTCAAAGAATCAATGATCAAACCCAATGAGGTGCATTGGTAAAAGTTTTTCAAAAAATTGCAAGTGAGGCATCAAATTTTTGTGAATAAGTCAGGGAGGATGCCCATTGTCACCACAACAACTCTTCCCCTCACTTTAGGTTGGTTCTCCTCTAGCAAAAGGGGGGCTTCCCTATGTTAGGATTGCTAAGGTTAAGAAGTGGAGGCTCAGGGTGATATGAAGAGTTAGCATTAACAAAACAATGGTTGTAGCATAGTAAATAAAATGAGAAAATGAGGTGATGGAGGATCGTGTAATGTTCCGTTTTTATAAAAAGGGAATAACTAAGGACTAATAGCACTAGGAGTAGAAAGGTACATCAATTCAGTATTATTAAGTCATCAGTGTAGTACGAAGGCCATAAGAGTTCATATCATAAACCATGCGGAGCATGCAGGCCTTATTTTAGTGTTAAAGTCAACATGAAATTAGAATTGCATGCATGCAAAAGTGAAGCGTAAACCCTAAAAGTGACATGCAAGCCCTAAAATTACATGCTATTCTATTTAAGAAGGGTTATTGGACCAAAGAGAATATCTATTGTTATTGTTGATTGATTTTGGGAGTTTCGAGCAGCAGCGGCAGTTGGGGTTGGAGACGATGTCTTCAACTAGCGAGGGTTCGGCAGTGAGATATCTGCCCTAGTCTCTTATTGGGATAGATCATCCAATTTTATCCATTGCATCCATCATATACTACAGTATTTGTAGATCTAGCACATTCCGAAGGGTTATTAGCAGATCCACGTTTTGCAGCTGAAAGTAGCAGGGAAAACACAGAAGGATTTGCTGGGACCACAAAACCCAGTCTTTCCTCCGCATGTCAGCTTCCTCTTTCTCAGCAGGCCTATCCTACGGTATGCAGTGATTATCAGCCATCAGTTTGCTCACCTGGAGCAGCGATCAGCCAAACAGATCAGTTGGGGGCGTGAGCAGCAGAACTGCTAATCAATTCGCTAGGGCACTTAGAGGCAGTCAAACCTCTGCATGTGCTAGTCCATCTCTCCGGCATCAACAGACAGACAAGCTTAGAAAGTTTTAGCCTGAACGGACCTCTCCTACAAAAACGTCACCTTCAGTCTGGAGGGTTTTTACGGTACTGCGGGGCGGTAACATCGGAGGAAAAGAGCATTATTAGACCACCCATCCAGATCCTTATGCATGCAGCTATCTCTGGAGTCATTATCAGCCAGAATATCAATGGTAAGTGTTAATTTCTCTCTGCAAAACCCTAACCCTAATTCAACTATATTTTATGGCATTTTTGCATGGCAAGTTTGCATACACAATTATTTTGCAAATTTGTATGAGATTGAGTGTGCAAGTCAGCACTATCATAGAGCATTAGAGAATATCAGTATTTGGGATATTACGGTGGTATCAGAACATGTTCCTTGCCAACTGTGGGCATGCAAAATTGTAAATGAATTCAAAAGACCCATACAACATTACTTACCGGAGACAGAGGTTTAGAAATAGTGATAGAAGAGAAGAGGAGTTGGGGGACAGAGAGTATCAGTTTGGAAAGGGCAAAGAAACAATGGCCGATGATGATAAAACTAGTTTCAATAATCTCATATCAGCCATAAAAGAACTCACTACTGGGCAAAAATAAATAATGAGTACATTCAGGAAAATGACAGAAAAATGGGTCCACCCCACACAGTCCCTTGTTTCCGAATAGCAATAGGGTATCCACTAGTAGTAGTGGGGAGCACCTACATACCAACATGTAGAGCCATTCCGAAGCCTTCCCGACCTACCATGCCTCAATTCTTAGATAGTCCAGTTGCAGTGCCTTTAGCACAAGTAGAACCAGAAGAATCCACGAGTGCCTATCTGAGAGAGTATAGAGCTTTAGGAGATGACTTCCATTCAGCCATGACCTTCATTGACTTCTGCCACTTTAAAAGTAAGAACAAACCTAGGTCTTACAATAGGCCATTCACCCAGAACTATGAGTTACAGTGCACCGTAGGGAAACTGACTATCCCTACCTTTGAGGGTACCCGGGGTGGCCCAGCCCAGAATTGGGTGCAGAAGTTGGATACATACTTCTAGCTCAACCCCATGATTGAGACAGATGCCATTAAATTGGCTACTTTGCATTTGTATGAGGATCTCCTTAAAGGCATAGTTGGGGGAGTGAAGAAAGATGAGCATGAAGTACAAGTTGTTGGTGAGCTTCATTTGGAGTTAACAGTTTATGATGAAGATGTGCATGAGGAGATAGCATTAGGGCCATCCTATGAGTCTAGTGACATAAGCACATTCGCTAGTCAGATTGTGGACAAACCGTGTCATGAGTTGGAGTTGGTACACTCTTCATCACCTACAGCAGGAATCCAGTCAGTTATGACAGGCGAAATACATGAGGTGCAAGGCAATGAGCACAACAGTCAAGACAATGAGCAGTCACACATGGAGGTTAGGGAGAGTTTATACATGCATGAGATAGAGCTTCCAGATGATAGTCACCGAAAGAAGATTGAACGTGTTAAAGAAAGCATTCTAGCGATGAAAGAGAGGACCAAGATACTCCGACACACCATAGTACAACGAGATGTTGAGCTTACAATTCTTCGAGTTGTATGTACCGAGTCAGCGGTCAGGGTTTCTAGTATTGAACAACAGTTAGATTCCTTGATGGGGCAGCAGGAGAAACATACTATTGCATTTTAAAGCAGTCCTCTTAAGGAGTACATAGATAGGGCTTGCAGTAGCTTGAGTCCACATTTGCATAATGGCGGATGGTTTTTACAGGTTGGCCAGGATCGAGAAATTGACCAGCATTGTATGAGCATTCCAGTTGAAATCAGAAGGGAAGAATGTCAGCTTGGTAGGATTATTCCTTGTGATGGTGCTTATGGACAAGGTACTTTTCGGGGGTTGGATTGGAGAGAGATTAAGGGTTGGTGTCCTATTGAGTGGGCGATTCTTGGGAAGACATTCCTAGCCAAGGGTATAGTCCCACAAGAGCCTTCAGATATTTGGGATGAAATATGCACATGTTTGCATTGGGATTCAGGTGGAAGACCTTATGAGGGATGGATACAGTGTTTACTGATGGCATTACTTGGGAGTCTACATGATGCTCCTTGTGTCGATACTACGCAGGGTAGCAGTGGATGCATTTTGACCTCTACAATTCTCAGATTGATTTGGGACCCTAGGATTACAGTGACTGACAGTTTAGTGATTGCTAGAGGATGCTTTCAGGAGGTCTCTGGTGATGGTACTGTACAGTGCAGTGTTTTGGGCAGAGGGTGCTACTGATCTCCTAGGATAATTTTGGACCCTGGGATCATCCCCGGATTCAGTTGGTTCAGTTAATTGATTGTGGATTTGCGTTGGCATTGCTCGAGGACAAGCAATCTTTGGCGAGGGAGGACTGTAATGTTTCGTTTTTATAAAAAGGGAATAACTGAGGACTAATAGCACTAGGAGCAGAAAGGTACATCAATTCAGTGTTATGAAGTCATCAGTGTAGTAAGAAGGCTATAAGAGTTCATATCATAAAGCATGCAGGCCTTATTTTAGTGTTAAAGTCAACATGGAATTAGAATTGCATGCATGCAAAAGTGAAGCATAAACCCTAAAAGTGACATGCAAACCCTAAAAGTACATGCTATTCTATTTAAGAAGGGTTATTGGACCAAAGAGTATCTATTGTTATTGTTGATTGATTTTGGGAGTTTCGAGCAACAACACAGCGTGCAGCCGTGGCAGTTGGGGTTGGAGACGGTGTCTTCAGCTAGCGAGGGTTCAGCAGTGAGATATCTGCCCTAGTTTCTTATTGGGATAAATCATCTAGGTTTATCCATTGCATCCATCATATACTATAGTATTTGGAGATCCAACACATTCCAAAGGGTTATTAGCAGGTCCACATTCCAAAGGGTTATTAGTAGATCCACATTCCTTCTGGCAGAAGCTATTCAGGTTAGTAGGGACAGAACTCGCTACAAGTACGAGTTATCACCCGCAAAACGACGGGTAGACAGAGATTGTCAACAAGTGGATTGAAGGGTATCTGTGCACTTATGTAGCAGGCCAACAAAGGACATGGATTAAGTTGCTACACTTAGGGGAATACTGCTACAATACCACTTACCATATGTCTATCAGGATGACACCTTTTAAAGCATTGTATGGCTATGAGGCACTGTGCTTCACAGATCTAGCTTTAGGAGAAAGCAGAGCACCCAAGGCCAAAGATTGGATACAGGACAATCAAGATATCCTTAAGGTCCTGAGGGAGAACTTACAGGTAGTATAGAATCAACAAAATTTATACGCAGACAGACACAGGGTTGAGAGGAGCTTCGAGGTAGGAGATCTGGTATACTTACGACTACAACCATACAAGCAATCTTCCCTCAAGAAGAAAGGGGCGGAAAAACTAAAACCTCGCTTCTACGGTCCTTACAAGGTAATTCAGAAGGTTGGAGAGGTAGCTTATGAGTTAGAACTCCCGGAGTAAAGCAAGATTCACAATGTATTTCATGTGTCCAGTCTCAAGAAAACATTAGGACAACACATTGCTCCATCCACTGAGTTACCTCCCTTAGATGATGTAGGGCCGTTGGTACTGATTCTAGAGAGAATCCTAAAAGTGCGGGAAAGAAAGCTCCGAAACAGGGTGATTCGAGAGTATCTGGTGAAATGGAAGGAATTACCTATGCAGGATGCCACATGGAAGGAGAGCAGGTATTGCAGCATCCTAGTTTATAGTTGCTTAAGGACAAGCAATTTCAAGCGGGGAGGACTGTAATGTCCCCCTCTAATTAAGCATCCAAAGCAGCCGCTAACCTATTTAATTCTCATAGGTTCGAGCGGGTACTGCATGAGAGGGAATTGACTGAGGGCATTTGATACTTAGAGCAGGACAGAATATTCATTTAGTGTCAAGTCATCACTCGGATAAAATAAGCCTTATTTCTTTAGGCTTAAAAGTCAACAACAAATTAGTATTGCATGCATGCAAATGCGAAGCATAAACTCTAAAAGTGACATGCGAACCCTAAAAGCGCATGAAGTTCTATTTAAGAGGGTGTTTACACTAAAGAGGCTGTCTATTATTATTGTTGATTGATTTTGGAGTTTCGAGTAGCAACACAACGTGCAGCTGCGACAGTTGGGGTTGGAGATGGTGTCTTCAGCTAGCGAGGGTTCGACAGTGAGATATCTGCCCTAGTCTCTTATTGGGATAGATCATCCAGGTTTATCCACAGCATTCATCATATACTTCAGTATTCGAAGATCCAACACATTTCGAAGGGTTATTGGCCGATCCACGTTTTGCAGCCACAAGTAGCGGGGAAACCACAAAAGGATTCACTGGGACCACAAAACCTAGTCTTTCCTCCGCATCTCAGCTTCCTCTTTCTCAGTAGGCCTATCCTATGGTATACAATGATTATCAACCATCAGTTTGCTCATCTGGAGGAGCTATCAACAAACAGAGAGCTTGGGGGACGTGAGCAGTAGAACCACAGATCAATTCGCTAGGGCACTTAGAGGCTGCCAAACCTCTGCATGTGACAATCTATCTCTTCGGCATCAGTAGACGGACAAGCCCATGAAGTTTCAGCTTGATTTGACCTCTCCTCCTACAAAAACGTCACCGTTAGTCTGGAGGGTGCTTACAGTACTGTGGGGCGGTAACACTGGAGGAAAGGAGCACTACTAGCCCACATATCTGGATCTTTATACATGCAACTATCTCTAGAGTCATTATCAGCGGGGGATATCAGTGGTAAGTGTTAATTTCTCTCTGCAAACCCTAATTCTAATTCAACTACTCTTTAGGGCATTTTTGCATGCTCAGTTAGTTCGTATTTTTGTATGAGATTGAGTGTGCGAGTCAACACTACAATAGAACATTAGAGAATATCAATATTTGGGATATTACATAGGAGGCTGAAGAATATGGGCTTGGAACCTGAGGGCCTCTTGCATGTATAAGGCCACACATGTTTGATCGAGGTATTTGAAGCAATGTTATTAGAACTGGACCGATGATCAAACCGATAGAGCCCAAAATGTGAAACAGACCGGAACTGGAACCGAAACAAAACCAGTAAAAAACCAATCGACTAAAAAACACATAAAATATTCATATTTTGTAAAAAATATATATATATTAATGTGCATGCATATGAATCCAAACCATTAATACAAAAATATGCAAATTTTATCATATATATAGCAAGTATGGGTGCAAATAACGCATGAGTAGGGGCTTAGGGTTAAGTTAGATGCTTTAGGAGAGATTTTTTATTTTTATTTTTTTTCTAAATTTAAATCCTTGGGTCCCTTGTTGCTTCTGTATTCACAGTACAAACGGAACGGTTCTGTTTGTAACTAGACAAAAAAGACTGGTTTGGCGGTTTTGGTCCAGTTCTGTACGGAACCAGCCGGTTCAGGGGCGGTTTGAATCAAAATTCCATTTTTTCGGTTCGGGAACCAAACTAGACTGGTTGGGCCTGTCAGCCGGTTCGACTGACTGATTTTACTAGTTCTGGTTTGGTTTTGATAACACTGATTTGAAGAAGCCGGTGAGGGTTTGGGCCCCTCTGAATAGGCAATGGAACCTCCCTTTGATCTTGTAGTAGATGGGGTGGCGAAAGATGAAGTGCTCCTTAGTGTTCATCCATCGGATCAGAGCAACAAGCGACACGCAGAGTTCAAAAGTACCTTCGATAGTAGAGTGGTGAGGCATAAAGTCTCCCCTTAGCCTCCCCCTTTGATTTTATCGAGATTGGTTCGGAGTTGCCGAACTAATTCTCAGGGTGGTAGAGAGAGCAGGCCCAACCAGACCCAGAGTAGGGCGCTCTTTGCTCGCTATATTTCCTCCCAATCCCAACAAAGTTGCTAGCGGTCTATCCAGAGTTTCTTTCTTTCGACCTTGGATGTTAGGAGTATCCCTTGCTCCTATATCCCCCAAGGTCATATAGTCAAAGATTTCGATGGCTCCATAGAGCCTCGACATCGACAACGAGTAGGCACCTTGTTTTCCCCCTCGCCCTCGACCATCAGGCCTAGGAGACCTTGACATCACTAGATCCATCTTCAACTCTCCCTCACGTTCTTCCTCTCCCTTGACGTCTTTTTTGAGATGTCGAGTCCAATGTTTTAAAACTTTGACTCGGACTCGGAATCGGAATCAGTCGAGGGTCAAATCGGACTTAGTCTCGGAATCGGTAATGAATCGACAATGACTCGACCGATTTGAATTTAATGACCCACTTTACTAAAAATTACATAAAGTATTTAAATTTTAAAGAAAAACAAGATTTTAAAGATTTTAATCCATGATTACAAAGCCTTAGAGACAAAATATCCAAAGTATGCTCATGTATATACCATATAAAGGCGAATATATCAAAATGGCACGAAGTGTACTACGCAATACATATCTGGATTTTGGAACAAAATTCATAATTAATGAGGCTTAAATGGCCTACAGAGTCCAAAAAACAACATGCTATGATACCACTACATCATACATAATACATGTCATTGTTCAACGTGATCAATCATCAAACTCATCTCCATTGCTAGAACTAGAAGTAGAACTAAAATCATGACTAGCAATGGCATAGGCAATACCATCATCATTTGGCTCAAGCTTGAACTCTTCAAGGTCATCTACAACTGCAGTAGTAGTAGATGAACGCCTAGAAGCACGAGGTTAGTGTTCATCTTATAGCTTTAGGGTTAGATTCTAAGTTGTACAAAACAGGGAAACATGGATGAATTTACGAAACAGGGACACGTTTGAAATGTGACCCCCCAAAATTTTGGAAATGGGGATATATATCAAAGTTCTTCCTCCAAGGACATTAGTTAATGACTCCACACCCTACAATTTTGATGAAACTTCCTAATCCATTTGTTAAAATAAGGTAGAAAAATATTCCCATGCTTGATAAGTGATTTTGCTCGAGTGAAGAATACAATTTTTATTAAGGTAATGATAGAGTTCAATAATCAAGCTACTAACATCAAGGTATATAGAAGGGTAGATGTGCTTGATTAAAGGCCAATCGCATACCCTCGTACATGATAGATTTTGGAGGAAACTTTGCAATCGTAAAATCCTGAAAACTATTAAGTCTGTTGAATTCTGAATGGGATCTAATTTTCTACTTTTTGCATATGAAGTCCGATGAGGTTGGAACCACTCTCAAACATCTTGAAACAATTAATGGTAATGTTAAAAATTTAAGTAAAATGATAGAAAATGAAAGACGAGGAGAATGCCACTTTTACTTTAAGAATTTGACATTACCATTCAGTATTGCCAAATCTGCTGTGTAACGAAACAAAGAAGATTTTTTTTTTAGACAACTCGGTCGGTTCATGTTGGGACTCGGTCGAGTTGACTGATTCAGTACTGAATTGGTTACCCGATTTGGTTTGAAGGCCGAGTTAGCTCAGTGGAGGGTCAACTTGGTCAACTCGGTCGAGTCTAAATCCGAATTGACTGATTTTTAAAACAGTAGTCCAACCTTAGACAAACTCAGTTTGTATCTTGCATCTTGTTCCTTTGATACGGCGTTATACAGGTTAATGAGACCGTACTACTGCTTGTATCTCTATTTATTTTATTTTAGCGTTGATAGTTTGTAAGAGCTGTGTTTGCACTTCCACATTGTACTCATACTAGATGTATCATCTAGTCCCATTGATCTACTTTTGTGGTCATTCATTGGACATTGATAAAATTATCTTATCTTATGCTCACTCTCGACTTCTTGGAGATGGCATAATTGGCAAGTTTGATCAGATCGCTAAACTTGGTGGTACGTCTCCACCCGAAGTCTATGAGAGCCTACTTTGAACTGTCCTAAGGGAATGCAAAGAGAATGCATCCAGTGGTGGAGAGTATATTGAGGCCGAGCAATGAGTCTATCACTCAGCTCCAAGAAGTTCTCAATGCAGAAGGCCTTATTTGGGTGTAACCCATCTTGACGGTTAACCCAACTGATATGGATAAATGGTCTATAGATGTCATCCTTGATGATCTTGTTCAACTCTTGTCTGAGGGGTAGGAGGTGGCTAGGTGCGTCTAAGGAATATCTAAATGGAGGGAGTTGGTCCATCTGAATGCCCATTGAATCCAAAAGATTCGTCGGTATATCTTTTTAGAGAAGGAAAGATATAGAAGAAATTTGAGATGTGGTAAAACAATTAGCAAGAAATTTTTGCATACTAATAAGCGACATTGTCAGCCGAGAAGGAGAAGAAAAGAGTCACAAGGAGATGGAACAAAATCAAGATGTTTGTTTTCCAACGAAGGAAGTAATGAAGGAACCAAAACCAAATACAAATTTTCTATTGTAGACTTTGAATACGACTAAGAAAGTTAAAATGATGCAAAATACATTGAAGTGAGGGAACTTGATTTACTGCTAGAACTTGCTCCTCAAGCTAAGGAAATACAAATAAACCCTCACAAAAAAGGAGGGGACGATGACTCGGGTGATGAAGAAGACCAAAACGAGAAGCACTCACTCTCAGCCACATGATTTCATTCCTCATACTTGGATCAAATTGGAAAGCATTGTCAAGCCCTGGGATCAAGTCTTAGATTCTAATGTTATCACATACCATATGTGTATTTTGCTTGCTAAGGGATCTTCCATGATGGGCACTACTACTTTTCGATTAATGGGTTGTGAGGATCACTCGGGGGCACCAAATGGGCTCTAGAATAGTTTATGTAATGGTCTAGAGAAGATAAATTTTTATCAAGCTAATTGAAAATTATGAGAAGGCTAGATGAAGAAAGAATGAAAAAAGTTTCATAAATTAGTCGTTTTATGGGAGGTTTTATGACTAGTTACCAAAAAAAGGTAACTTACTCGAAATTCATACTCGAATGCTTGCTTCCTGTAAAAAATGAAGGAATGTTCAATGTGAGTCTGTGTGATGATGAAGTAAACCAAGTGCCACAGTTGAAGGGTAATTCGCGACCACATTCCAATGCAAACCTGATTGGGTTTGTTGGGGTAAGTTCAATTGGAATTGGTTACTTTTGTATTCATCCTGATCCAGTGTATCATGATGACACTTATAATAATAAGCCAACATCTAGCAAAGGAAGTAGTTTTGGATGACGACATATGATGAGGGGCTGCTTATGTCATTTCATAATAAAGCATTTGTACAATTTTCCTTCTATTGTGCTTATGATATTTAACCAATGCAATCATCTTGACATGATAGGTTTACCTTGTCATAGATCACTTGATAGGGATGTTGTTGGACTCATGCCATGCATGCTCGAATTTTAGATGAGTTTGGTCAACGCATCATGTCAATGCTATATTTGGTATTTGTAAGGATAACATAATGCAAAATCTTATTGAAACAATAGAAACGCATGGTGGTTCCAACAACTGTTATGGTTTCCTTACTTGGAATGATGGCCGCAATATGGAAAGGGTTATTCTGTAGTTACACCAGATAATTCGCTTTGGTCATAACAATTATGTTGCAATTGACTATACTTGTGGGAGTAACAAACTCAAGTGATGTTGAGGAGATCTTGCCATGGATGCAGTTGATGAATTTATGCAAGTCTTTGAGGATCATAAGCTTAACCAAATAATTAATACCAACAAAATGTCAAGAACATTATCAAGGAAAGAGTGGGGGTTAGAACAAATGACAACATTTCAACAAGGAAGTGTCTTAAAGAAGGTGGCGATGTTATGTATATAAAATAAAAGTGTTAATAATATTAATATCATATATATACTTAGACTATAAGACCTATGGCATTAATGTAATTATTAGAAGGTGTGTTTGTAAATACATAACTTTATATGAATGATCACCATAAGGGATATAAATGCAAGGCCATTCTTCATTGTAAATCATCATTCATTATTTTTACATTCAATATTTGTATTTCTTGTTATATCCAATTGAAAACGTTCATTAACTCAATTTTAGCTTTCGCTATAAAAAACAACCTTGGCATGCTTGCCGAGTACACATCCCTTGCACATTGCTCTCCGTTCCACCTTAAATTTAGGAAATCCTTCCATCATAGCTTTTGACAAATGCAAAGAGCCATAGTTCAAGTGATTGAATCTTTTGTGCCAAAGCTCACACAAATTCTCACTACTAGTCATCAAGGTTATGAGCTTCATGGCCTCTCTACTTCATGCGATTTTCTAACAATCTGTCAAGTCCACCCTCTCTAACTCCTATGGCCAAAAATTGACCAAGATCGGGGCTATGAATCTTGATGATCACTCTATGATCATCAAGCTTAGCCTTACGCTTCAAATCTTTTAGACAAGAAATCGAAAGTAGAGTTTTGCCAGCTTTCTAGGTTTTTCCAAATGTCTTTACACCATGCTTGGCAATGCTTCATGTGATATGAGGTGCATGGTGTATGGATGACCTTTGGTTGTTCTGTCCTGGATAGACACAATGGAGTTAACTTGCTCTTTGATTGCTAGATCTTGTATGGATGTTTGTATGTCATTCTTCCGTAAAGCATTGGAGACCTATGAATCTTTGTGACTTTCTTCATGATACACACATGGAGGTTTGGTTGCTTCATGGAGGAGGAATGTTGGGTATCCTGGAGGAGCATGTTGAGCCCCAGATGGTTTGGGCACACTTGGTTGCTTGCATGGAGTTTGTGCTTGTCTTGAGATTCTTTGGGTGAGGGAGTGATCATGTCGGTGTGGTGGACCAAGAGGAGCACATGGCTTTGGAGGGGCATTGAAGCCTTGGAGGCTTGTGGAGGAAGAGCGTCCTTGGAGTCAATGCTTTTTTGGAGGTCTTCACCTTGGAGCTTGTATTATCACTTGGAGAGGGAGTGCTTCACTTATGCGCCTACTTGTGTAGAGATAGGTTGCTTGCAGAGGTTCAGGTCCACTTTGTATTGTTGGCCTCCCTTACCTCTCATAGATATAGAGGAAGGAGAGAGTTCTTTCACACATTCATTTATCACATACTTTTTCTAGATAAGATAAGATAAATTTATTAATGTCTAATGACCACAAAAGTAGGTCAATGGGACAGTGTGGTACCATGATGTCAATACAAAGTGGGAGCTCTAAGACGACTTTTATAAAGGCAAGAAGTAAGACTCTAACCTAAAAACCAAAAAGAGCTAACTCCAAAGATGGAGAGTCAATCCATAAGAGAAATGTACAGAGGGAACCAATTGCGAAGAAAAATGTACAAGGAGATAAGATAAGATAAGATAAGATAAGATAATTATATTAATGTTCGAGGAATGACCACACAAGTAGGTCAATGGGACTAAAGAGTACAACTAGTATGAATACAATGTGGGAGAGCAAATGCAACTCCTAAATAATGCTGGAATCAAAGCTAAAATAAAATAACACAAGAGAAACGTATATTTGGTGGGACGACCTCGTAACATGTATAAAAGGCATCGTCATCTGACACATGAGGGTGTCAAGAATGTCTGCGAGGGTGTCAAGAATGTCTGCGTTTGATAGTCTATGGCGAAGGGGGCGAGCGAGGCATTGACTCAGTATCAGGTTCCTCGAGGATGTCTGAGGTGTCTGGATGTACGATCTTGGAGGGGTGTATGATCGAGAGATACTCCTAACGTTCGAGGACGAAGAGAATAACTATGGATAGATCTATGACTACCCCGCTGGGGTTGTGTCGAAATCTGATGGGCAGTAGGCACCTTGCCTCGAACCTGTCGAGAACTAGACCCTTAGATGCTCTAGAGAGTGGATTTGGAATTTGTAATACAAAAATGGTAAATATGTCATGGTGCACTGGAAGCATCTCTCCTAACATTTGAAGTCGAATAAAGGACTCTCCAAATAGTGCTTTGTTTGGAGGAAGAACCACAAGAGGAGCTATAATGGGTAGTGCATCGTTGCATGGAGTGGGGAGCTTGTTGTTGTGACCTGGATTAAGTTGTTCGATTGCTGGGGTGGGGATGAAACTGGCCATGTTGCTGGTGTCGGACGAATGTTGAGGTGGTCCTTGTTGCCACCTTTCACGCACCTAGGGGGTTAAGTTGTCGTGACATAAATCTTCAAGCCATTAAGTGCGTCTTTGGGGGCAAGTCTTGAGTCAAGTACTGTTACTTGATCTTGACTCCTCCATTTAGGTAAACTCCTAACAAAGCCAAGGGGGGTAGACCCTTAGAGTTACTAAGGATGATTAAGCATTTTAGTGGTGGTTTATGAATGAGTAAGTTGTTTAGGAGTTTTTATGAAAATAAATACTGGAACAAGATATTGCAACTATATATATATACATATAAGCATGACATGATATAAATTATCTGAACACATGATAAGTAAATGATTGTGTTGTCCGCCGATTGCACACCAGTAGCAGAAATCTTCCGAAAGCTGTCTCCTCACTTGAGAAAGTGGGAGAGGTGTGGCCTTGGGGGCAAGCACAGAGTGAGGTATTGTCACCTACTTCTAGCTCCTCTGTTTAGGCTAACTCCTAACGAAGCCAAGGGGGGTTGTCCCTAACAAAGAGTTTTCTATGGCTCAATGTGTTTAAGTGTTTTTGATGTTATGATGTGGATGGGCGTATTTTTAGGAGTTTTTGAATGATTACAACTTTATAATAAAATGAGCAATCCACGTTGCGATTACAAAACACAAGATTTGAGACGAACAATACAAAGATGATTTGGAAATTAAAGGCATCCACAGATAGATAATGATTTAAGCAAACATTAGGGACAAATGGTCTAGATCAAGGCAATGCATGGAAGTTTAAGACCATTGCCAAAATGGAGTCAAAAAGTGCTTGTGAATGTTGGAATGTAAGTCTCAATAGTAGTGTTTGTGAGATCGTTTTGCAATTGTTCTTGGTTTATTTTATTGTAAATTTTAAAGATGATCTTGCTTAAGGTGTCTAGGAAACCTAACCGGAAATACTTTCAGTGGCTCCGTTCGAAGACATGACGGACCTGTCTGGAATCACAAGCTAGGTGTTCAGAGAATTTAACTAGCGAGTGTCCAGATTGGGTTGCCCAGCGCCCACACTTGGAATTTGCTCACTACCTGAGTATTTATCGAGATAACGCCGGTGCGTTGGTTATGGGGTGAAAGTTTTATTATATTATCACTTGCAAGATTAACAAATCCGATCATCGTTCTGATTACGAGTCCAACTTTGAAAGTCGGCAGAGCATACTAGGTGAGGGATAGCAACAAAGTAAATTTTAGAAAGGGGAGTGTGAGTTGCAAATTTTAAGTTAGGAGCACACAGTTCAACTCTCCGTCAGAGAGCGCTCTTGACTTCGTCTTATGACGGAAGTTCAAGAGACTTTAACTATTCTATATGCCTAATGCAAGGAAAATGCAAATCTAACTATGCTCTCCGACAGAGAGTGCTCTTGACTTGGGTTATGGCAAGTTCAAGAGACTTTGGTTTATTTTAAGAGACAATCAGATTGTACAAAAGAAACCAATTGATAGCTCAACGAAATTGATAAACAGTATCTAGCAATTAGTATTCTACAACAAAATGAAACTAAGCTACTAGCAGAAATAACTAAGCTAAGAGGAAGCAAACCACTCAAAGGACAATGCAAGACTTCCCCAAATGGGGGAAGTTGGGTGTGGGGATTAAAAACCCCACTAATCAAACTTTATTATTAAGTATAGATGCCTTTGGGATTTGAAACCCTTGGAAGGACTTTGAGAGAAATAACTTGGAAAAAACTCGAAACAAGCTCTTAAGAGCTATTACAAAGGATAATGGCTAATCAATGACTTTTGGTTTGGATCATCCTTATGGTTTCTTCACTTTCTTCTTGGTTTAGATCTTTTTGTTTCAAAGCTTCTCAAGCTCTTTTCTCCTTCAAAATGCCTACACAAACGATCCAACTCAACGCACCCCTTAGTATTGGTCAAAATGAAATATGAGATCTAAACTAAGTATAAACTAGAAACTTGACAAGCAATGCAAGTCTAGTCTCAAAGATGAGATCTGAGAATTAAACTTAACAATGGAAACTAGCTAACATGCAAATAACAAAACTAACTTTGTAAGGAAATCTAATGCAAACTTAACAATGAAACTATATGCCTAATCACTTTTTTAATGCAAAATTTAATTTTTTGAAATGAGATCTAATACTAGTATGAAAATGCAAACTAAGATCTAAGAAATGCAATCAAGAAGCTAACAAAAAAAAAGGAAATTAACTTAACCAAGACTCTTTTTTTTGGCTTTGTGGACTTTTGAAGCGAGGAAAGAAAAACAAGCAAAAGAAAGAAAAAAAAAGGGGGGATTGGAAGAAGGGGGAAAGGAGAGCTGAAAACGAAGATAGAAGGGACAGCCAAATAGTGGATATGGGGCAATGAATAGTCAACAAAAGGGGCTGCAAACAGTCAAGAAATGGGGCTGCAAAGAGTCAAGGAATGGGGTTGCAAACAGTGAGGAAAAGGGATGAAAAAACAAAGGGAAAAAAGGTAAAAAACGAAGCTAGAAAAGAGGGCTAAGCTTGGGACAAAACTTTAGTATAGAAGAAGAAGAAGAGGAGCGTGGGAAAGATAGGCTTGTAGATCCACTACTCAACAATAGAACCAAGTAACCAAGTTTTAAGTTTTAAAAAAAAAGGACGGATCTTCGAACTTAGCACTTCTTTGCCAAATCTCTAATGCTTGAGATCAACTTTGGGAGATCCTGAAATGCACATTCAAGCCTCTCTTCAACCTATTAGATCTACACAAGAAATTACTCACAAACACACCTTGATCAAATATTGCATGTAAAGAAAAATGGGACTAGAAGAGTATAAGTATTTCCAACTACAGTCTACTCCTTCTAAATCATATAGAACCCCAACATGAATGGACAAGTTGAACCCAAATGCCCACCCTATGGGCTTAAGAAAGCCTTCTAAGCTAAATAGTTGATCAAAGTAATGAAATATGAGCAATAAAAAAATTACAATATCACCTTAGAATAGATGAAGCACTTCCACAACAAGCATCAACACCACATAGACCTCCAAAGTCGCTTTATTTCAATAAGCCAATGGCTATACGATTACAAAATGGCAGAGTAAGTTTGCCCAAAAAATTCATGCTGAAGAGAGTGCCAAGCACCTCAATTTATACAAAATACCAAGCCCTAGGGGCTTTTAATGAACCAGAGTTCAAGCTTAGTTAAGTGAGCTTGAACTAAGCTGAAGTGAATGCTGAACTGAGCTTGAACTGCCAACACATCCAATCAGTGCCAACACACCAAGATGCACTCAACCTCCAAATCGATAGCCTTCAATCCCTCACACGTGAATTTCCTTCAATGTGAGTCGTACGGCAGGCTTGGCGTGATGTCACCACAATCCTTCGAATTAATTTGAAACGATATCATGGTTTAACATTGCATTTTAATAAGTGGATGGGTCCCCCCAAATCCCACTCACCAACCTCCACATCATCGTGACCAATCCTCAAACCTTACCTGAACTGTACAGATTACATTGGAGTGCAAAAAAAAAAATTAAAGAGTAAGTGGACGAGGCGTATCATACTCTTAAAATATAATGTGTTTAAATCATGAATTTTAAGTGGAGAGGGGTCCACCCCACTCCCACTCATCAACCACACTAGTGTGAGTCTTCTTTACCCTCACATCACCATCTTTTAAATTAAATCACCACACTTCTTTTAAACCTTAGCTTAAGTTATATTATATTTTGAAATGGGTTATATGGCATGAGGGACCCACCTCCATGTCACCATTTACCAATAAAATATTTGATTTTGACTTTTTAAAATATTTTGACTAAGTGCATTATGTCCACTTTTAGCATTAAAATGCTATTCTGAAGCTCCTTTAGCCAAATACTGCCTTATGGGGTGCTCCTGCTGACCGAGTGATGGTGAAAGTGACCCATGGGGTGAAGATGTTGCTATGGGCTTGAAAATGAGCCCAACCAGTGTTGCCAGAGCGTGGAAGCGAAGCGGGTGCGGGTGCGCGGAAGCGTGTTTTTCAAAAAATGGCCGGAAGCGAAGCGTGGTCGGAAGCGTTTTTATTTATATATATATATATAAATATATATATATATATTCAAAAGAAAACATGTAGAATGTCAAACTAGATGCAAAATTTATGAAACATGTATGTTTGTGATACTTCCAATATATGAAATGCCATCTAGATTTCATATTATCCATCATTCCATCCATACTACGTAGTAAATTAATGAATAATCATTCAAGCATCAACCATCTAGCTGCTAACAATTACAAAATACAAAGTAACAAATTGAAATACATTTTACAAATACAAATAGAAACCATATAGATTCTAGCAATTACAAACATAAAAACTTTAGAACCATATAAGAGGGAAGTACATCATTAACTTATGGAATGAAAAAGGTTATCCACCAATTGTCAACATGAGCCATGGCCAAATAGTTTTGTTTACAAAAATTGGCTATTTGCATAAGTACTACAATGATAATTAAACTGAAATCTAGTAGACTAGTAAACTGAAAAACAATCTATTTCTCCTACTCCTATCTCCTCGAAGTCCTTCCACTTCCACCACCGCGATTGCCTCGTGGGGGTACGCGAGGTGGTAGTGACTGTGAAGATGAAGCAGCTAACTGTGAAGGTCCCTCTAATGCAGGTACTGGTACAACTGTACTCAAGGGGGCCCCTCCACGGGGCCTCGCAGTCGCACTAGGTGGTGGCATCTCAGCACGTTCATCCTCCTCCAAAAGAGAATTCTCCAACTCCTCCAAAACCGATGCTCCATCCTCC
>LPNX011061958.1:1349856-1373939 GCA_001517045.1 Pseudotsuga menziesii | reverse complement strand
GGAACCACACACTCCATCGCCCCATTCATGCTGCAGGGCTATACCTCAACCCTGCGTATGCTTACTCCTATGGCTTTAGATTTGATGGAGAGGTTATGTCTGGCTTCTATGAGTGTGTCCAAAGGATGGTACCTGATGCAACTGAGCGTACACAGCTTTCCCAAGTGTTGGAAATGTATAAGAGAGCTACAGGATTATTTGGGTTTGATATAGGCCCCAATGATAGGACCAACCTGATGCCAAGTAAGCTTCACCTAGTTTCAAACTTTCAAGTTTCAACTTTAAAGTTTAAATTTAAAATTTCATTTTCTCTTTCTAATTCTTTGTTTTAAATTTTATTTTTCGTTTCTCATGTTTATTTTATTCATAATTTCATTGTAGATACTTGGTGGAAGAATTATGGTGGTTGTGTACCTATTCTATAGATGCTTGCCATTCGAGTGCTCAGCCAGACATGTAGCTCTTCTGGTTGCGAGCGCAACTGGAGTGTATTTGAAAAAGTACACTCCAAAAAGCGCAACAGGTTAGAGAATTTCAAATTTTCAAATTCATTATATAATATAAAATTTAAATTATTAAATTCTAATTTATAGATTTATGCCCCTTTAATATTTAATATTTATGATCCTCCTCTAGGTTGGATACTCAGCGCCTAAATGATTTGGTCTACGTCCACTACAATCTCAGGTTGTGGGTGAAGCAGTATCAGAGAAAAGTTGATGCGAAGGCCATTTCATTGGATGAGATTGACACCACCGCTGCATGGAGGGCAGAGTGTGAGGAGCATGTTATGGAGGTAGCCCCTGATTGGCTAGAGGATGATCATGCTACTGATAGTGATCATGGTGAGACTCATACAGTCTCAGAGGATTTGGATGAGCATGTTCCAGTTCCAGAGGAGTTTCACACCGATTCTGGGAGTGTGCCACAGTCAGAGCTAGAGGGAGATAGACCTGGTGGTAGCACAGGCACTAGTACTGGTAGAGGAGCAGGAGCTACAGGACTACCTCCTCAACCTTCTCATTCTTCAGGGCATCAGTTTCGACCACCTTCTCCAGTTTCTAGAGGACGTCATTTTGCAGGGTCTTCTTTTAGAGGACGTCAGAGTCCAGTATGAGGCCCACAAGCCTCAAGGGCACCTACTTCTAGTTCTAGAGGAAAGGCCATTTGCACAGCGATTACCTTTTCCCGTAAAAGGGGTAGAGGGAATCAATAGTTTATTTACTTTACTTCATTGTAGATGACTCGTGAGTCATGATGATGATCATGAGATACATTTGTTATATTTTCGATGAATTAAGATGCAAGGACATGATCCATTTTGTATGTGTGATGTATCTTGATTTTCTAGACATCTTATATATCTTATATATCGGTTTTCTTTCCATATTCATGTAGCAATGTGTTTATTTGATGTTATTGTTGCTTTAGATGTTTAAAAAATTGAAAAAAAATGAATATTTTTCTATTTTTTAAGTTTGCCGATTTTTTCCCGATGTTTGCCGATGTTTTGCCGAGATATCCCGAAATGATGTTTCCTGGACCCTGCCGATTTTTTCGGCGCTTTGATGTTTGCAACACTGCTTCTATGTACAATAAATAATGATCAAATTGCAAATATTGTTGTGTCTTTTGATGTGATGAATGTGCTTATGACTCTTGGTTGATTGAACTGATGCATTTGATTATATTATGTTTGATATTCTCTGGTTGACTGAAAAAAGGTAAAAAGTTTATAAATTGCTCACACACTGATTCACCCCCCCTCTCAGTGTGGCCATTGTGTCCAACAAAAGATTGTCTAATTACTACACTATCGAAGTAGTGGGGAAGTATTCGTTTACTTTGTAAGCAAAATATATTGTAAAATAATAAAGTGCACTTCAAAGTATACGGTTATGCAAATAAAATTATAAAAGTGTTCTTACGCCCTAAGTGAGTTAATGGCCCAACAATTGGATTGGGCGATGACTGTTGATTTTAATCTAATTAAGTTAATTTTAGCCAAACAAAACTAAAAAAAACTAAGAAAGCAAATCTCATGAAAAAGTACACTAAAGCAGATCCCCCCTGGGGGGATGGGGAGTTGGCTCTTAGGAGCTTACTCAAAACCTTTTATTGATGCTTGTTACAATGTGGTAAAAGAGAATGCACTTTGCTCCTTGTTATTTGGGATCCAAAGGCTTACATAAAAGCAAAATTTTGACTACAAGCAAGAAATGGAGCCTCGGGAAGCTTTGAATGGCTCAAATCTTCTAAAAATGGCCAGAGCTTCCTTCTCTTTTATTTCCAAACCTGCAAAAACAACAAGCTATTAATCTTAAAAGATGCTCAAAAACACTTTAAGAGTGTCTTTGGACATCCACGGAAAATTTCTAAAAATATCTAAGTAAAATCTATGATAAAAAAAGCATAAAATAACCAAGGAAAGCAAGCTTTCCTTTGGATCTTGGCTTGCTTTTGGGGAAGCCAATATGATGCACTTAAATGCTGAATTTAAACTTTAAAACCAAAGAAATTACTTGATTTACCAAGCTTAAAGTCTACTTTAAGAAAGACTTGCAAAAGAGTAACTTCCTAAGCTAGATCTAAACTTAAAATGAATAGAACTTTGAAAATCTCTCTAGATCTAAGCAAAATTAGCTTATAATCTAGATCTATGAATTGGATTATCTTTTAAAAATGAAATTTTGAGAGTATAAGCTAGATCGGTAACTAAGAAGTATTTGATTTAAAAGAGAGGAAGAGAAGTAGAGCAAAACTTGTTGCTAGAAAGATCAACTCAAAGGCCTTTTTGTGGAGTGCCGAGGGACTATGTCTTGGAATTTGTTGAAAATGGATTGGAACAAACTAGATCCAATCCTTCTCCAAGCTTGGTAACCTGAAAACTATATCACAATCTTGAAAAACACCTCATGAGATCTGGATATAAATATGTGAAAAGATAAAAATAACATGCAAATAATCTTATTAAACATGTAAATTTTTAGATCTTTAAACACATAATAAAATAAAAAAAAGTAAGTAATCTTACTTACAAACCTCTATTCCTATTGATTCGGAGAAATCCTTCAAGGCCAGATCTATGAAAAGAGAAAGCAAAAATCTAAACATGCAAGATTACCTCATTAATAGCATGACAATTCTCATCCACACATGGTAGCACTATACAATTTAGCCTCCTAAGCTTCTTTATTCCAACAATGAAAAAACAATATCACAGTATTACAATGGCAAGCCATCTCTCGTCAAACTTTAACTAGCTTGGAAGAGAGGCAACTGCTTCAATTTATAGCCAAAGCTAGCCAAGGAAGGCACATTATTCACTGGGAGTCCAAGTCGAGTTAGCTTGAGTTGATGGAGTGATTGAAGGGATCTTGATTGAGGCAATCCAAAGGAGAAGGCGCCACCTCTCATAAGAGAGGTGCGCTCTCACCTAACTCCCCACCACACATATGCTTGGGATGACACCTATGTGTTTTGCCTCCCTCATGAGGGAAAGCGCAACCCTCTTCCAATGATCTCCAACGAGACCCATTCAAGTCACAAAATTCGCCAATCTAAATTGAAACAAGTCGCAAACCTTCATGGATGAACTCACCATGGTCACGAGTTGACAACACATCATTTTTATTTACCATATCACTCATACGATCCATGAGATGGTGGGCGTATCTTCAAATAAATGAAGTCGCCATCTTTCCTTAAAGTCATTCCATCATGATGTCAACATGATGAAACATTTTCTTTTAACCTTATGATTAAGTCACTCTCTACCTTGTTGACTTTCAAACATGTTTGACATGTTGCTATTTAACTTTGTCATTTTGCCATTTTGTCGCATCTTTAGCATTAATTTGACCTTTTGATGCCCCTATAGAACAAATTGGCTCTATGTGATAATTTAGTTGCCCAAAACATAGGAAAAGTGGGCTCGGGGGAAAAGAGGACGCTCTGAGTGTGAAAACTAGCATCCCCACACCAAAATCTACCTCCAGATCATACTCTTATTACATTTACAAATTTCCCATTTAAACCATTAAAAAAATGGCGTAATTTTGCGGGAATTTTTTTTCTTGGAATTGAAAAAAAACTTAGGGGGACCTAGCACATGTCCATGCGATTCAATATTGATTCTTAGCCTGCTCATATACATTGACACTTAGACTCTAATAAACTCCTAAGGCCTAACCACCCAGACGACTACCCCAACTTTAGAGGTTGTTAGACACAATGGCCCACCGAGAGGGGGGGGGAGTGAATCGGCGAGCTTGGACTTACTTCAGTTTTCACTTCTTCAAACTGTAAAAACTTAAAGTCATCATTTCACATTCAAATCAATATCATATTCATCAACAGACTATGCATTAATTATCAATTTACCATATGTCATTCATCAAGTTAAACACATAATCATCAACACATTGCACAAGAGACAAAAGATATAATATTTGTAATCTTTTTGTATTTCAAACGGCTGCGACCGTGAGGCAATTTAACACGTACTGAAACACAGAGCGCCAACTCCTTATCTAGGACTTTGCCTAGTTTTTCTTAGATCCTACTAAGAAAGCATGTACAAGACCCAGCTTGTATTACAAGTACATATTTGTCACATTACATTTCATACATCATCACAAGCACATCATCCTCATTCTGTCTGTCAGCATTGTGACTTCATCATTCTACTCCATGCATCTCATCAATTACATGTCAATATTCAACTCTGCCAATTATCAAGGTCTGAACATTAAGGTCTCCTCTACATATCAGCTTGTCATGTCCTGTACATTATCATGGAATCAGTCTGTCCACATAGACCTCAGCTTCACAACCTATCACTGCACTCTCCTTATGTCACTAGTCAAGAAATCTTCTCGAGAATATTACAGCCATGCCATTAATTATATCAAGCTGCTCATCATAGTTATCAGGATCATGTCACTCTGTAAGTTATTTCTACTGCAAGTATCTCTGTCATAAACCATTGTCTGTCAATATATCAAATGCCATCAACCAGTCATGTTAATACTTCATATCAGCCATGCTGGCATTAATCAAAACTTCATAAAGGCTACGTCTATAACGGACTTCAATGGTCAACGAATTTTCTCAGGCTGTGGCTGCCTCAGTTAGCTTGAATTTGTCTCAGACTGTCCCGAAAATGCAGAGATAAAAACTCAGGAAAATATCAACTTAAAAAAAAGGCTTATGTCTGCTGCTCCAAGAACTGACTGCTGCTTGCATTCTTCTAGGTACTGTAACCACTGAATTTGTCAGTTTGCTGCAATTAATGTTTGAATTGTGAAGACATCAGGGCACCATTCCACTGCTGAAGGTTTAGGACTGAGTGCACTGTGAAGAGGCCAAACAAGGGGTTATTTGTTATGTTATGGAGGAACCCAAACACGTCCTAAATAGGACTGTCCAGTGTCAAGTAGCAGCAAGAGAGAAAAACTTTATATCAGAATTCGGGACTGGTGTATTGGCAAGAAACCACGAACTGTTTATGAGCTGAAAATTCGGACTGCCCACCTTTTGCTGCTGCCTCGAATTATCAACAGTCCATTGTCTGCTTCCAGTTTGTTCCTTTGCTATCTCAGGACTGCTCCTAACTGATGCACCCGAATTTTCCCCTGTTGAAATCACAACTGCGAGCTCATCAACACTCCCGAATTTCCACAGTAAAACAGTCGCATTTCCTCAGAGCTCAGCTTGAAATTCCTCAGAGACCCACGAATTCTTCACTTGTATGTCGAAGGAGAAATCAAGTATATTTATACTGGTTTCTCATAAAAATTATGGAGCCGACCTATCATTTGTATTTTAAAAATTTTTCTTTTTAAAACTTGTGGAGCTGACTTTGTCATGTTGAGTTTTTATTTATTATAAATTTATTTTTAAAAGTATTCCAAACCTTTTCTTCCATTTCTTCAAGGGATTTCCACATCATCAAGAACTGGGTCATTAGGGTGTAAGGAGCTTCAAATAAGCACATCATCAAATGGTATACTAGACCCATTTCACCAACATCCCACTAGCTATCTCACAATAATGATCGTTGAGGGTTTCAATTGTGCATCATAGGTTCCACGTGCCTCATTAAGCAAGGGATTCTCATTATGTGTGGGATATTAGGGCTACCACAAGTGAGGGTATCATCATACCAAAGTCCAAGTGCTCCTTCCAATCTTCTTCATCAAGCAAGAGGCTTCATAACCCCATTAAGACACAAATGACCACAGGATGGATCATTTGGCTCATTAGGTGTTCCAATGGATCCAATGCCCATACCAGGGCTCTTCATGCCATGTCATCACTTCAACCTTTGTCATTAATGGCTTGTCGTCAATGACAACCATATTCAACAGAGGTATGAGTGAAAAACTAAAAAATTATTAGTCGTTTGTTCAACAACCAATAATGAACAAGGGAAAAAACACTCTGGGCTAGTCGGATTGATGTCTAAGTCCTAGGAATCTGAGTCTTTTACGTACAGCTCTTATGCTAGCACATTTATTACAATTCCCCCAATGGGATATGAATATGTAGTACAAAAAATAAAAGGGCCAAGAAGGCCTGATGGACTTCTGAACTCCTATAATGAACAAGTATCCTTGTTCAAACTTTGTCGGCTCACTTGAAGTCCAACTAAGTATGACTTGGTCAGCAACAGTTCTAACTGATCTACAATCATAAGCAGTACCACCATATGTCTATGTCTTGCTGCCCCTAGAAGAAGGGAGCAATGGAAAGAAGGAAGTGATTTGCTAAGTGTAGACTAGTATTGACTACAAATGTTGCTACTTGAAGAAACTAGTTAGACTCTAAAGATCTATGAGAAGAAGGTCCCTACAAAGACAATGAAACCGCCCATGAATCTCGTAGTAGATAGGCCATCGAAAGATGAAGTGCTCCTCGGTCTTGACCTCTCGAAGGTGACATACTTGTCTAATTGGTCAATCTGGTGATCTATCTCCACCTTGAGACGACGAGAACCCACTCTAAATCGGCCTAAAGGAATACGAAGAGCGTGTGACCAATGGTGGAGTGTGTAATGATGCCGAACAATGAGAATGTCCCTTAGATCCATGAAACGCGTAACATAAAGGGAGATCTGTGGACGTAACCATCCAAGTGATCTACAGCAATTACCTACAAATGTCGTCTTGGGTGATTCTATTAAACTCTTGCTTGTTAGGTAAGAGGTGGCCAGGCGTGTCCAGGGAATACCTAAATGGAGGAAGCCGGTCCATCTCAATACCAACAGATGCCAAAAGATTCATAACCCCCCAAATACCAACACCTAGTTCGGCATGAAGGGCTAGCTGATGCAGTGGACTCCGATGAGAGATAGGCCAAATACTGGTACTGATCTCGAGCTTTTGCTAAGTCAGCGAAGCTCCAAAGGCAATGTAAGAGTGAGACAAGGTTGAACATAGTTTCAAGCTGAAAGGGCCAGGCACTGAACTCAACAAGTACAATGGTTAAGGTGCTGTTTGTTTGCATCTGATGGTGTGACAGAGGAGGAAGATCTACATTCTCTCTGTTGAGGCCCATTCAGAGTCTAGTAGAGAAGGCTCCCAAATCTTTGAGCCATAGAGGATTGTGGGTCAGATGAGAGTGTATGTGAGAAACATCTTGGACGAGTTGTCTTGAAAATGGTGTTTGAAGCACTGTCTTTTGAGAAGGGCCAAGGATCCATATCCTTTGTTGAATCAGGGTTAAAGGGCATGCCGCATGAGATCCTGTGAATTGTACCCCCAAATAGGTATAGGTGCTAGTGATCTTGATCTCCTCCCCTCTAAAAAAGAAATGAAGATCAATGAGGAGCTTCTTCGACTTGTTGAAGATCATGATCTTGTTTTTACCCATGTTGATCGTCAATTGACAAAGATCGCAAAAGAGGGCCGAGGCATCCAAATGTCTTTGCAATCCCTTTGGCGATGAGGCCAAGTTGACCACGTCGTCAACGAAGAGCAGGATAGAGATCAAGACCTAGTGAAAAAGGTATTTATCTTTGTCATGAATGTGCTCTTGTAGGAAGGACTCGATGTAGATCCCAAATAAAGTGGGTGATAGGGGACACCCTTGCTTAACCCCAATGGTATTCTTGATAAAATTTGAGATCTCGTGAGTTGTGCGGATTCGGGTACACTAGTCTCTCTCTCTCTTTGTACTCTTCATTGTATTATTTTTCTTTGCCTTGGTGAGCGAGGGTCCTTGGAGAAGTTAAAGTGATATTCTAGGGTTAGAGTTTCATTCTTGGATTCTTGTGTTAGACAAGTGTTGAGCCAAGTAGGACTTACCGGTATTCATACTAGCTTGTTGTGGATTGTCAGTGTTGGTGTGGCGTGGATACTATCCAAGTAGAACTTACTGCTGTTTTCTGTTGTAATTAAATACTTTAGAGCAGCCCTAAGGCTGAAAAATTCATAGGGATTAGATATGGGAAATCTCCATTGACAGGTGAAATTTCTGAATTTGCATTAAATCTCAGATTTGCAAAATTTCTACAAGTTTTATTCATACTAGAAACATACAGTGCCTCAAGAAGCACCAAAACTTCTCTTGTTGGCATGCAAAATGAGAGAGCCCAATCCGATCATTGGGTACTTGCCATCATCACGAATCTCTATCTGCATGTTGATATCTTGTTCAGACTGGAGGAACAAGATATCTTGTTCATATTTCTTGTATGCTGGCGAAAGGATATTCACAACAGCATAATTCTTCCAACTACATAGCTGAAAATAACAACACAATGAAATACAAATGCAGATACAAAGACACATACAAAGGTGCTTTCACCAACTTTTTCAGGCGATCCCTCCTTGAGGAGCACTGGTAAACCCCTTCTTAACGAACTTCGAATATCTTAGAAGATTAACAACTTTTGTTTCCTTAGCAAACTTCAAAATTATAACTCAAATCTGTAGCTTTCTGACCCTAGCTATATGCAACTTCAAAATCTACCATTGTCTACCCTACTCGAGTTGCAGATGAACATATTTATAATAAAGAGACCTTGGATTCCCTCGAACTACCGAGGAACTCCAAGTTTTGTACTAATAGTCTAACTCCCTAGAATGGATAACTTTCTTTGCATAAGTTGTGGTGGCATGTTGAGGAACAAGATTCTAGGGCACATGATACTCCTTTGGTGTCGGCATGGATGGCCTGCTGGTGAGTTTGCAGAGTCTCTCTTTCACTTGGTTGACTAACTTGTTGGGCTGCCGTGGAGTGCACGACCATTCCCCATCCTCTGGGGTTGGAATTCCTTGGAATGCGTGCTTCTATAGCCCTTTTTATCTTGTTGTTCGGGTCGCAAGAGAACGTCAATCATGCATTTCCTAATCTTCTGCCAGGTGTAGTGTTTTCTTTCTTCTTTAGCCGATGAGTGCATATGGGCTGCAGATTAAACAGGATGTTAGTCACCCATTAACCTTTCTTACAGGTGTCAGGGGTGAGCACCAAAGGTTGATGAAAAGCAATTAAAACAACCTTCTTGCACCAGTAGTGGTTAAGGCTATGGAAATTGAAAACTCATCAACAAACATATCTTTTTCCCCTACTCATTAGCATGAAGAAAAACTCAAGCATATTCATATAAAAACCCATGAATTACCACCAAAATTAACCATTGTATGTAATTAATGAACAAATAGTCAATGCCTACAAAGTTGATTAGTACCAATGTTGCAAATATCGTGATTCGTGTCGTAGAATATATTGCCGAGGGTCTGGAAATAAACTTATCGGAAATTTTGTGGAAAATCAGGTATTCTGGGAAAATATCGACAAAAATAAGCTTAGACCCGAAGAATTATGGAAATATCGGACAAATTGGCAACACAAAAAACTCGGGAGAAATAGGAAATATTTGGAGAAATAGGAGATATTTGTAACACTGATTAGTACATTAATTATCCAGCTCAATAACGAGGAAAACTCAAGATTTTGGAAAGTTAAATGGCTATACATGATAAACCAGATGGGCCAATTTAGGAGCCCATCAATCTCAATGAGGGCTAGGTTTTGTACCTCCTCATAATTGGTTGGAACTGTCTCCAATCTCATCTTCTATACGACAAATGCAACCCACAAGTGTTGATTGAGGGTAGCTTCTCATGAGCACTTATATACTGTGTTACCCCTCATATTGTATGAAAGTAATCTTGCGGATGACTTCATTCAGATTTTGGATCTTGACACAGCATAATCAGTTGCACATGGTCTAGATAAGATAAGATAAGATGAATAAATTTATTAGTGTCCAACAAATGACTACAAAAGTAGGTCAGTGGGACTGTGTGGCACCATAATGTTAATACAAGATGGGAGTGCTAAGGCGGTTCCTATAAAAAGCAAGAAGTAAGATCTAACCTAAAAACCAAAAAGAGCTAACGGATATGGGTTGGAAATCCCTCTGAAGTGTGGATGAAATTCTGCAGAACACTTTCAGATTTTGAAGTGTGCTACCCTGATTTGGGAATGGCGTATCCATATAGTTAAAACACATAGGAAATGTATCGGCAGTTTTAGTTGGTGTTATGGTCACTCAAATGTAAAAAAAGACAACTAACTGTCTTACCTTTCTTGTTATAAATATATAGTTTGGGGCTCCCTTAAGCACTCAAGAACTCATCTTTGAGCAAATTTGAGTGCCTTTTCTTCTGGGGAGAGAACCTGACCAATTGTATGATGGTTTGATGGAATTTTTCTTGCATTTGTGGTGGATACTGTCCCCATGGGTGCTTTAATAGTATTGTGGTTTTGTTATTGGAGTTCATTAATGGAGTTTGGGGGTGTTTGCTAAGGCCTTGGGGCCGCAACAGTTTCATTCCCAGCTGTGGGCTTGATATTCCATGTATGCTTACTTTGGCTTTATTTCCAAATTTGAAATTTATGAATGGCATTCTAAAATATTTTTCTCGTGTTTTTCTGCATTTACATATATGTATGTATGTATTTGCTGTTTACTATTCGTATTGTATTATGATATTCCAAAAATCTTCCATATTTATTCCGGAGACAGTATCTATATCTGTTCTTGTGTCCTTATCCTTGTAACTTGGACTTTGAGATAAAATGGAAACAATGCCATCTTTCTATCTTTTTAATGGCATGAAAGAAATTAATGATATAAGAGGTCTGAATTTTTATTTGATAGTTATAGTCCCGCATTTTTTTATGTGAAACAAATCATGGAATTTTGGTTACAAACAACTTAAACAAGGTGAGCAAACTAAAAATCCATAAATATGTTGGTGCAATGACATTCAAAATGGATTTGTTTTTTTTCAGTAGGCTTAAAGGCAGGGAAGATTTGTCCTTGTAGAGTGTGATTGTTCCAATTGAGGGAGCTTCAACTCTAGATTGGGAGTCAATGGATTCTTTGTTTATCATACTTCTATTGGCATGTACCTGTTACGGAAGGAAAACCTTACCTTCTTTCTTGATCTGATCCCGAAGGTATTGGAATGCACTACAGAAACTTTGTATCTTTGAGGTGCAGATGCAAGTGCAGGTAAAATACAGGAGAGACACCAGCTGCATGCATAGGCGACAAATCTTGACATATATGGAAGTTTCCAGCATGTCAGAATGGACATGAATGAATTGCAAAGGCCAAAGAGCACTTAAGCTATATTGCACTTGTATCCTGCTGTTTAACAGGGAAGAGGGTTTCTGGCTGCCATAGACGGGATGGCTTATAAGTTATCATCCATTTTGCTAGGATTCAGAAATGCCAATTTCAGTTGGATATTCCAGTGTTTCAAATATCTTCAATTTCTCCTGCTTTTTCAGATAGATATTGCAGTGTTTGCATTTTGTAATTTATTCCTGTGTTTCAAATATCTCCATTTTCTCCCGATTTTTCTGAATTTTATAGGTTGCTGTTTTTGCCAAGTTTTTCTGAGTTTTTAAGGTCCAAGTTATGCTTGTTGATATTTTCCATGTTATCCCCGATATGTTTTGATAAGTTTCTTTCTGGACCCTCGATGATATTTGCAACATTGATTTATTCATTTGTACTTGATCTTATTTAGCTTTTAAATGGACATTTCATGAAGTTGTTCAATAGTAGAGTATTTAATTTCCCTGCATTTGCAAGCTAATGAACTCTGTTGTTGTTTAGGTTGCTGGTGATTCATTAGTCTTTATGTCATAAGTGTTTTTTCCCACTCATATGTTTCTGTGCTATTTGTGTGTTCTTAAATTATAATAGTAAATTAGTAATTTCTCATTTGCATGTATGTGCATTGTGAACACAATTGTCTTGGTTATTGCTTTTGGAACCACAATAAAACTAATGCTTAATTGCAAAAGGGCTGTGTTTTCTGGGTGGAAGTTTCCTCTCAAGAATCTACTAACTATTTGAGTATTTTGCAGGTACTCATTACTAACACTTGTATCAGAAGCTATTTGCCATTTAATCTATCCATTTAAGTGGCAAGTACGTATATTTTTGAATGCCTAAAGCGATCTCTTCTGAATTTGAAGCTTTCACTTTTTAATTGGTGACTATTTGGCACTTGATTTATTTTTATAATTGGCTGGTAAATGTATAAATATTGAGAAAATCTCTTGCATTTTTTTTGAAACATACATCATAAATTTATAGAAAAACACCTCCATTTTAAGAGCTACTGCTTCTGTTTGTATGGGATTTTTGACTGCCCTTTTGGTGGTTGATTTGTGACCCTTTCAAAACTAAGATTTTGCTGTTTCTCTTTGCAGCATGTTTACATTCCACTGCTGTTTTTTAGTGGAGTTGACTATATTGATGCTCCAACACCATATATGATGGGTCTTCCCTCAGGAGTTGACACATACGAGCTTACAATGGATGGTGTAAGATTTTAACACAAAATTTTCCCCAATTTGGATGGGTTTGCATATTCTCCCTAGGAGTTTCCACTCTCGAGGGGCATTGCACTAACAGATGTTGTATGTAGATTATTATTTTGTGTAGTCAATGTTATTGCATGCATTTCTTTTTGTTCTTGTTGCTTTATTTGATTTTGTGGCCCTTCAGAAAGTTTTTTGGAAAACCATTTGAGCTCTTGTTCATTAAATGTGTGTGTATTTAAAGGGCAAACATATTGATTCCATCTTGCAACTGAAACTGTATAAATTGGTTTGCAAGCCCATATTATTTATTGCTCTTTTTTAGGTCTTGAGTTTTGTTCTACCAAAGTTTTTCTTGAAGATATTGGATTGTGTAGGAAGTAATATTTTTTTCAATCTAATTGTATATGAGAGCTTAAATGAATCACTGGTTTTATAAACCTTTTTGGAAAACCAGTATTAGTTTAACTCCTTGCAAAGCCAAATGCTCTCATTGTAAAGAGCTTCAAAGAATTCATTCACATAAGAAATAATCAGTATACAGTATTTATTATTGATTTAATTATTTCACACACATCCTATCTTCCATTTTAGAGATTTGCAGTTATGAAATGTGTAAGTGCTATTTGCTACACATAAAACTAAAAGTTGAACGATTTCCTAATGTGTTGAGGATTATAAATAATTCAAGCGTTCATGAGGAAACCCTAGGAGAAGTTATGAAAGGGAAAGAGGATATTTTTGTTCGGATCTTGAGAAGTTATGGAAGCCTTGAGGCTGTTTTCAAATTGGTTTCTTTCCTTGATAAAATTTGCAGTTTTGGGGACTTGGCTTTCGACAGGATTAGTATCTTTATCTTGCACTATGCTTGTATGAGGCCAGTTGCTTGACAAGGATCTCAAGATCTGTCTTTTGTTTATTTTCAAAGCGTTCTTGATTACATTAGCCAATGGCCACTGGCTATTCACTACAACTCTCACCTTTCCGTACTTGTTAGACAGATTGGGTCACCTCCTACCTTCTATGTAGAATTTGGACCATATTACCAAAGAGGAGATCCACAAACAATGCATTTGGGTCATGTGGAGTGCACTTCTTGAAGTCTAGGGCCCTAAGATGTCTTTTTGTTTTGAGCATTTTCTGTAGTTGAGAGATGGCCTCATCATCATACCTACATATATGTACAATCATTGGATGGATGCTATTAGGATCACCCTTGATTAGTTGTAGGTGGGCGTTCATAGGTTGTGAGTTGAGTCAAACCACCACATCCCTAAGTCATAGGTTTTGCCGAACGTCAAGATTGAAGTTCGAAATTTGGCGAACCCCAAGGAAATTTGAAAATTGTTGAGGTTCGTCAAACCTGATGCCCTTACTTGATGTTGCGAATCTAACCTTTCGAATCTTCTTCATTCTAACCGTGGGTGTTATGCTGCACCTGTACCCAGCGCACCTTAAAGTGTACCCCAGGGAGAGAGGGCCAATTTTTCAACTAGGAGGGGTGTTATCAAGCAATGGTAGTCATGGCTGGGCCCTTTGGTCTATTAAATTGAGCACATGGATTTGTGGACCAACACACAACTCATAAGATAGATCATACAATTTTACTCAGAAATTGAAGAATGAAACAGTGCAAAAATGGCTTGCAACTGTGAATGCTTTCATTAATCAAAAGTAATTAGATTAATAATTACAATGTAGTACAATGGCTAAATAGCCTCATGCAATTCAAATCCATGTGAGGAAATTCGAATTGGTTTGACTCTACTTGACTGCATGGTTAACTGACCTTGTCTAAATCATTATCGAAGTTCAAAATCCCAACTCAAGTGTCTAATTCAATGTTAATTATCAGTTAACTAGTCTAACTGACTGAGGTAGGTGAGTAAATGTGCCTCACCTGCATGCAGCCATGCAAAGCTAGCACTAATTGAGTAGAACTGAATGTAACAGACTGGAACTGAATGTAACTGACTCCTAATTGAGCTTGACTAGTCACCAACTGAACTCAACTAATGGAGGTTGGCGTCGGCACTCCCAGTGGCTCCGAATTTGTAGGGATTGATCTAGGAGGCTCCTAAACTGATGCATGCAAGTGCAATCAGTGGCAGTTGGCCTCAATTAGTGTTCCCCACACTTTAGTAACTGGTACATGTGCCCCAATTAGGACAAGTGGACCCAATGGTGCTAGTGACTAAATACAGACTGAAAGGACTCCTGATTTAGAGATAGTTGACCAAATTGGACAAGGGAGGATTATAATCCTAACACCCCCCCTGAATGCTTACTTGGACAATTTGTGGGCCATGGTAACTAAGACCATAGGTCACCCATTACAGCAAGTAAAGTAACTGCTCAATACAAGGAGCTGGGGAAAAAACCACATGGGAAAAAGGCCCCTCCTCTAACTAAGCAGATAGAATCAGGATTCAAGTTTAAAAAACTTGAAAATATGTTGCTGCAACCTTCATCTCTGTGATGTAGCAAAGCAACATACATGATGTTCTGTGCACAGGTATCCTGGGGATTGGCATGTAGACTTCTCCATCTTCTCCCAAAATGATGATGGAAGGAAGGAGGAATGTAACCTTTGCCTCTTTCTAGATGAAGAGGTGTATGATCCACTCTATTCTTCTGAAGGCAGTGTAACTGATCAGACGTTGCCATGTAGCATCTCACAGGGAGTTTGTTGCATCTCTCTGAAGGAGGTAAGATTACATGACATAGCGCAAGGTTTTTTGTCTTCTGTGTGTTAGATGGATTTCCAGTCATCTTCCTAGCTTCCCGCCTGGGAGTAGGGACTGGATCTGGATCTGAATCACCCTGAATCTCAATCTCATAAATTGATACAGCTGGTTCTGCAATACTAGTGGAAATTGCAAAAGAAGTAGATGGAATGTTTTTACCTTCCCTTTCAAGTGGCAGCTGAGAGTGCACTGGTTCTGAAAATGGCATGAAGTGTGAGAACTCATATGCCTTGGAGGCATGATTTGCAGCACCCTTCGCTATGATGTTCCCAGTAGAGATATCTGTGATCTCCACTGAGTCAAGACCAAATATCACTCGCTCTGGAGAGCTTGTATGAGTCATCGGGTATACAGATAACAAATTTGCAGCTAAGGAGGGCACATAAAGCACATCTTTGAACTTTCCATGTTCAAGCTTGATAGAACCCTTCCCTTTGGCTTGAATTTGACTGTTATTACCCATTTGAATACTAGGACCATCAAAAGACTGTGAAGAAGAGAATGATTCTCTGGATGCAACCATATGATTGGAAGCTCCAGAATCAATGAGGAAGGCATGTGCTGTTGAACAGCTAGCCTTCAGTGCATGGCATGTCTCTTCATGTTCTTCAGTTTCTTCTCTATGGTCAGCCTTCCTTGCGCTAGCAGGTACAGTAATGTTATGTTTCTTCAGAAGAAGAGCCATTTCATCAATTGTTCTTCTCATAACAAGAGTTTTCTGGATGAAAGCCCCTTCCACAGTAAGAACAAAGGGTCTTTCCTTTTCCATTTAGTAAATCTCCACGAGTCTCCTTTTACATTAGGCATCTACATGGGTTGTTCAGTGATTTTTTTGGGAAATGTGTATTCTGTGTCTCTTCTGCTATACAGTTGGCACTTGTATGTAACAAACAAAATAATATATAAATGTATCAATAAACAAATAATGAAATAATAGAAGAAAAGTAATTAAACAAAATATAATATAAATTTGATATGTAATTTATCGAAAAAATAGAGACGTACCTTTCCATTGAAAATGCACATAACACCATATTTAAATGGTCCATCAACTTGTAATGTAATCATATCTCTTCAATTATATTCAATATTATTTATTCTTTCCAAATAGAGTTTTTTTTAGATGGAACATGTCTTGGGAAACCCTCAGGTACTTCCCCTCATTTTGAGGATGGTACCCAAGGTAAACCGTCGGCCCTGATTACAGGGCCTAACCCGGTGGGGACATTGAGTGAGGCCCTTGCATAACCACTCGGGGATTTGACCCCAAGACCTTCTGCTTACGAATACAACTCTCAACCACTCGAGCCAACCCACAGGGCTATATTCTTTCGAAATGGAGTTATTTTCTATTGGTTGAGAATATTCGGAGACGGATATTACATTGGCATTAGAGCGAATCTGATTCTAACTTGTGGCTAAAACTATCAAGGTTTTCTTGAATTTAGGTCTTTGACCTCATAGTGACTTTTAGCCATCCATATTTAGAGTTTCTTTAGTAAAAATTGGTTTTTGACAAAACATTGGCCTTGGCCATTCAAATTTCATTCAAGAAGTATTTGCCATTCAAATTTCATTCAAGAAGTATTTACTCCACTCCAAATATGAAGAAGAGACCAAGAAGTGAGAAAAAATATTACAAAGAAGAAGTGGGAAAAAGAATTATCTGCAAGAGAAAGAAAAAAAGTTAAAGAATAAAATTCATAAAACCACACATGGTTTTATGAAATATCCCATGGTTTTACTTACTATATTTAAATTATAAATGAGTTTTATAAGGTATGCTTTGAGGACAAATCATCATGACCGGAAGGCAGTGTAACAAACAAAATAATATATAAATATATCAAGAAACAAATAATGAAATAATAAAAGAAAAGTTATTAACAAATATTAAATAAATTTGAGATGTAATTAATCGAAAAGAGAGAGACATACCTTTCCATTGAAAAGGCACATAAGACCATATTTAAGTGGTCCATCGAATTGTAAAGTAATTATATCTCATCAATTATATTCAATATTATTTATTCTTTCCAAATGGAGTTATTTCCAGTGTTCCACGAGGACTTGCCCCCCAAGGTCGAGAGCTCGCCCCCCTCTCTCCCCACGCCTCGAGGGCTTGGGGGCTCCTTCTGAAACGTTTCCCCTCGTCCCCGATTTGGCGAAACTTGGGGAAAGCAAGGGGTAGCTGGCCCCATGTTTTGAAGCACGCATCGGTGAAGTGGGGGGCTTCTAGGCGCTTCAACAGTAATGGTAATGTTAAATTCTTAAAGTAAAAGTGATAGAAAATTATCTTTCATTTTCTATCCTTTTACTTAAATTTTTAACATTACCATTAATTGTTTTAGGATGTTTGAGAGTGGTTCCAACCTCATCGGAGTTTAGATGCAAAAAGTGGAATTTTAGATCCCATTCAGAATTCAATAGACTTAACAATTTTCAGGATTTCAGGATTGCAACGTTTCCACTGGATTTTATCATGTATGAGGTTAAGGGATTGTCATTTAATCAAGCACATCAACCTCTCTATGTACATTGATGTTAGTGGTGTTGATTGTTAAACTCCTCTAACATGACCTTAATCAAAATGTACCCTTTCGTCAAGCAAAATAATTTATTATGCAATAAGCATGATTTTTTTTTCTAATTCTACTTTATTTAAATGCTTGGTTTAGGAAGTTTCATCAAAATTGTAGGGTGTTGAGTAATGTCCTTTGAGGATCAACTTTGAGATTCAAGGTAGAGGCAAGGGCTAAAAAACTAGAGGAGGCGGGCACAGGGTGCTATTGATGAATATGATCCCAATATAGGATTAATAGTTCACTCTTGCATAATTGTATGTTGGACTTGAAGTACTCAAATAATGTGCTGCCCTCTGGAATCATGAAGAAATAGGGTTCTCTGGTGACACTTTCTCATTACAACATCTATGCCATGGATTTACACAATGTTGAAGTGTATTGAATCATTGAAGAATCAGACTGTATTTATAGGTAGCAACTTAAACTATATTTATACAGGATGAATTGTTATTGCCGAAATTTATAATATTATTGTATTTTTTATAATTTTTATGACCTCGACGTCCCCTCGTCCCCCCTGAATTTCCCTAAATTTTGGGGGTGGTTTCCACATGTCCCCAATGTGCGTTTCCCCGCTCCCACGCTCCTGTGTCCCGGAAACTTGGGGGAACATTGGTTATTTCTATTGGTTGAGAATATCCGGATATGGATATTACACTGCATTAGGCACTTATGTGAAGAGCACTTATTTGAATATATTTTTGTTGCGGATCTCCTTGTTGATAGACTTTCACACAAAGCTTTTTTAGTCTCATTGGCAATATAAATTCATCTCATCCTCTCTATGGGACACATTCGATAAGCCTATCAAAGTTAGGTTCTTGACAATGTATGACATTCCATGAGCTTCTCCAAATAAGGTTCTTGGCAATAGATGGCATTCCATAAGCTTGTGAACCATAGACCTGATGACCCTATGCATGTCATCAAACTGGGTCCTGAACTTCACCTATCCAGCTCAACATACTTCTGTGGGTCTAGTAGTACACCACAACACTCTTTGTTCTGAGCAGGAAATAGACTTGGTTAAGAGTGCTAGAAGATCTTAAGATTACTGCTAATTTGATTGTATTTCTCAATAACTATTAGGCTCTAATGTTATTCAAATTGCTAAAAGGTATCTATGAGACATGCTGCTGCAAACAGACATAGCCAAGTGCCCATGCAACAAGTTGAAGAGAATAATTGCTGTGAACAGTGATTTTTGAAATCTTTGCCATATTTGGTGGTTTACAACTTACTCTGCTAGAATAATTTTTAAATCTAGCTCTGCCATTGCTCATTTCTACGAGACTTTTAATAGGCATTGGTGTATATGTCTTTCTCATTGAGCTTATTCTTTCAGGTGGTTGTTGTGGACCTTGATTACAATCGTATAACAACATCAGAAGATATTCCCCCAATACCTGACCCAGAGTTGGGTCATCTACGAACAGAATTAATGCACTTGCTGTATCCAAATCTTATGGATTTAGATCATATGCAAACAACTGCTGGAGGGCTTTTCGGTGATTTCCATAGACGCAATAACAAGTCTTGGGGGAAGCAACATGACTTGGAACTCAGGTGAAGTTTTCTGGCTTCTACATTGTGGTTTCCTTATGTTAATGTACAAGGTTAATTGGAGATTTCGGTCTTTGCTTTGAATCACATTCATTGTGCAGTTTTAGGACATTTTATATTTATCATCTACTGTACAAAGTGTTTCATCTGTTTCCTTACAATTTATTTTTCAATGGTTTTGATTGGTACATTCTTGCATAGTTTACATCCATAGGTTGGTTATTGTGTACTTGACACTCATGTTTAGCTTTGGATCTTTGTATATGTTATTATAAAGCATGGAAGAGATATTTATGGCAGCTTCCTAACAAGCGTATTATATATAGCTTCAGTTGATGCCTTTGGTTTCCAGGATGTTGATGCCTTTAGGTTCTGAATGGTTAATTCAGCTAGGCACCTGTGTTACCAATGTTGAATGGTTCATGGAATTTAGATGGCAAAGGTGAGCTTAAGAATTGTATGGGGTTAGGACCCTATGTACCAAAGTAAGCACCTCACAACCAGTGGGGAAGATAAATTGCAAAAGCACACTGACCTACACAGAGCAATATTTAAGGAGGAAAAAATTGGGTCTAGATCTTGTTGCACTAACCAAGTAAAACAACATTGTACAGACGAACATCAAGGTTCCACCATAAGAGATCAGACGAAAGAACTCTGGTGTATTATGCATGCCCTACAACAGAACCTTTGTAGTGTCCAGAACCAAATCCAACGATAGGTTGACCATCTTTGAGCAAATAGAGGTCAAGGAAGACACTTTCTGGAGGACATGCTTATATTTCAATGACATCCTCTCTAAATCAAGCTGTGAAGACTAATGATCTTTGAAGGGGGAGGACGTGTAATATTCACAAGTATATCACCTTAAAGTTGATAATACAGTATGTTGCCACAAAAGCTAACACCCCAGATTGCAAAGACTCGTAAGGATACTAGCTCCGTGCAACTACGTAAATGAGGTAGCTGTCACCCACACCTACTTTTCTTCTCTTTAAGTGGGTTAAACCACTAAGGGGGAAAAGGCAATTAAGTAGTTGTCTAGGATTTCGAGATTAGATGATCACTTGATTTGTTCTTGAAATTGTGAGAATTGTGGTTGCTTGAGTTAAATGGTTGAGTGTAATGAGGGAAGAAGACTTATAACAATTAATTCATTAAACCCAACTTAAGAATCAAACTCAAAGTAAAATGAATATTCTCACAATGATATACTTGTTGATTAAAGAAATAAAACATGAAGCAATCTAAGCATTACATAAGCAATATGCAAATTACAAGTTAAATACCATGATTATTGTAAACATCACTTCAATGATCAAACAAGTATTGAACAAAAATCAGATTCTTTTAAGAAAGTGAGTCCACAAGTAAATCCGTAAATCTGATTCATATGCTTTAAATCACTAAATGTTTCATCCATAAAAATGATATCAAGACTTATAAGCAAGTGAGTGCTTTAAACTTAGAGACTAGTAACCGATGCGTTCATAAGTTTAAGAACAAATCATGAGAAACAATTTAACTTTACAAGAACCTATTGAAATTACTATAAAATCATGTAAAGAAAACTTAACAAGGCGTATGACTTACAGATCCCTTAACCATCCAAAGTGTCATGACTCATGAGTAAAGAGTGAAAATTAGTTCAATTTCAGATTTATTAACTATTACATGCATTAGATTATAAGCCAGAATATGATGATTTGAGTTGATTGTCTGAATTTGCAGAATTCTAAGTGATCATGTGCTGATAATTAACTTAAAAGAAAGTTGCTAGTGCAGATGTATTTTCCCAACTAATATAAGAGCTTAATACTTGCTAAAAGATGAATCTGTAAATGCAGAATTTAAAGCTTAAAACATGTAATTAAAACTTTGAAAAAAATACAGCATAAAAATAGTTCATTAAATCAAGCAATTCTCCTGTTCTAAAGCTGGATTTGCCAATAGAACAAGAGATTAATTTCCAGAATTAATCACATACATTTTCTTTGCTGTTAATTAACCATATCCAAAAGATGTTCAAAATGTTAAATGTTGGAAAATTATAGCAGCAAGCTTATATTTAATAAATGATAAACAACATAGCAATATATTTTTTTTCCTCGGAAAAAATTCGTAATTTTATTTCAAAGTGGAACAAAATTACATGTGCACATGTAAGAGGATCACTAGGATCCCTACATTGTCACATATTTGCTGTCACATATTAACATAATCAAAAAATTACAAAACTGTCCCAGACAGTAATAGCAGAAATACAAGCATATCAGCTAGATTCACAGAAAATAAGCCTGTATTAACAGCCATCCAGCACCAAACAGACATACTGCCGATAGCAAAGGCCACCGCCTCTGAAACGCCGTCGCCGCCGTAGAGATCCCTAAGGACCACAAAACGGGTCGCCACGCAAGAGTATATCCACAGACACCGCCTCTGCCATATTCCGCGAGAAGGTTGGCGTCTTTCTCAGCAATATCAAACATATCATGAAGGAGCCATTCAGGATCCAAATCAACCCTGACAGCCGAAGCCCACAACCCCAGTTCTTGGAGCCGAAGCCCACCGATTGAGCCAAACAAAAACAATTGAGCACCGTTCTTGTTCTTGGAGCCGAAGCCCATCGATCTTGGAGCCAAAATCCAAACAAAAAGCCTTCCAGAGAAGCCGTGGCATAATCTTAGCCACGACGCATTCTTTGTAGACCTTGACGAATGGAAATCCGTGGCAAGGCACCCGATCTGCCGAAAACCCCACGACCTGCAAATCCCGAATAGGTATCTCCTTCCGCGAGCACCGGAATCGCCACCGAATCAGACACCGCCTCCGCCAAAAATCCGCGATGAAGGCAGTTGAGCTTGCACTTGAGGACTATTGAACGATCCTGCTGCCACGGATACGAACCCACGGCGTCTTCGCTCGGATCGACCTCTGCTCAAATGCCCGGAACCGCAGAAATTTCAAGAACCGGGAAAATGTTACCCAAACTGGCAAAATGAGAGATCAAACGACAGCGGGGAGGACCATGGGATCGCCTGTACGATCGCCTGTACAACTGAGTCCGGCAAATTACGGCGAGAACGATGATCTTTTAGCATCGAATTCGGCCATTGCCAAACAACATAGCAATATTATAAAAAACTTGAAAGGAAATCCAAAAAATGCTTTGCTAAGTTAAATGTTACAACCCCAATTATATCAGCCCTGGTAAATTAGATAAATTAGCTAAGTAAACAAAAAAATTAATGAAGGTGAAGTATATTATAAAAAGTTTCATAAATCCAAAGTTTGCAATAATTATTAAAGGGTGTTTTATTTTTTATTTTTTATAATGTGCTTAGCAAAATCATTTTCTAGATTTAGATAAAACTAATAAAAAGTGCTAGAAACAGAAATTTAGATGGCTTATTGGCTCATGACAAGTGCCTGAGTTATCTTAGAGTGAGTTATTTGGGCTAATGGAGTCCTTAGGAATTGAAACAAAAAATTTGTAGACCACCAAGTAAGCTTGGTTGAAAAGCTCAACCAAACAATTGTTGATAATCGCCAATGTTAAATTTTTGTACCTTGGAAGTTGTTCCCCTAAGTGATTTTGCCTAAGTCACTAGGAACGCGGGAAATAACGTGACCCTTGCATTAAATGACTTGGTATAAGCATTTATTTCAACTTTAGTGATTAAAGTGACTTTTGATTGTAAATTTTCAAACCCCAACCCGGTTTCAAGTTCAGATCACTGCATCTCACTGCTGCTCTCAGTATGTGCCAGTGCATGATGTGGCTGGAAGAGAAGCTTGTACAGTTTCCTGCATCTAACTCCAATCGCATATGAAGTAGATGGTCCCTCTGCTTTGGAAAAGATATACACTTTTCCATCTAGGACAGATATGCCAAAGCCTCTGTCCTCAATAGCGGAAACTGAAACAAGATTCTTCTTAAGCCTAGGGACGTACAAGACATCCCTCAGTAACATGGGCTGCATGGACTCCCTGTCAAAACGGACTGTCCCACGTCCAACTGCTCTCACCACTGTATCATCACCCAACACTATCTCCAACTCCAAGCCTGTCTCTGAAATCTCAGTGAACATATCCCGTGCACCTGTCATATGTCTCGAAGCTCCACTGTCAATATACCATGTGGAGGGAGTAGTGGAAGCACTCAGTGAATGCCCAACGATCAAGGAATGCTCCGTCTGGTCCTTAATGTCCCTGTTGGTGATAGATGATGCTCTCTCTCTACAACCACCAGCAAAGAGAGAAAACTCTCTGTCAAATCTAGCAGTGTACTCATCAATCTCTGCTGAAGCTGCTGTTTGCTGTTTCTTTTTTT
>LPNX011061958.1:1298351-1349800 GCA_001517045.1 Pseudotsuga menziesii | reverse complement strand
CTGACAAGCAAAGCATTTCACTTTGCTCATGTCCTTCTTCTCACCATCCTGCTGCTTGGTTCCACCTTTGGAACCCTTCTTGAACTTCTTCTTCTTGTTTCCCTTTGCTGCCAAAGCCACATTTTCCTCCTCTTCCTTGCTGTGAGATGCACTCCCATGTATATACCCTCTCCGAGTCTCCTCCTGAATGAAGTCGTCCCAAAGGCGATCCCATGTAGGCATGTGCTCACGAGCAACCACTGACTCCACAAATACAGTCCATGGCTTTGTCACACCATTCAAAGCTGTACGAACCAACTCAGCATCAACCACCTTTTCCCCCACCGCTCCAAGCTCATCTCGAACTTGTGTAATCCTGGTAAGGTAGGAAACCATGTTCTTCCCCTTGTTCATCCAAATACCCTTCAGCTTCTCCCTTAACACCATTTTCCTGTTTTCGTTGGAACTCTGGTATAATTTGTTTAAAGCTGTTCACATCAGATGAGCATGGGTTTTACCTGAGATGTGTGGAATCACATGATCTTTTATCGCATCAAGAAGGATTCTTTTTGCCTTTATGTGCTTCTTGTCAAATACAATTTTTGCAGCAGCATCTGTAGGAACTGTCACTGGATTTGTAGTAGTGCTGTCAACTATATCCCATAGTTCGTTTTCTTGAAGTATGAGTACAATTCTAGCCTTCCAAGGACTAAAATTCTGTGCTCCATCCAACCTGTCTTCTACCCTCAAACCAGTGGCCATTATTGCAAATAAGTTCAAGAACCTGTTTCTTCACAAACTCTGTTTTCCCTTATTTCTCCAAGTCTGAAATTTCTTTTCTGAGTGTAATTTCCAGCCCTTTAACTGTGCTCTGATACCATGTAAATTTTCAAACCCCAACCCGGTTTCAAGTTTAGATCACTGCATATGGTTTAATGCCCAACCCCAATATGCATGTACATTTAAAATTAAAAATTTTCACTGAAAACTTAGAAACACTTGAGATTCTTTCAACTTTATAAACTCAGAAAATTTCTAACAGCCAAATTTTCAAACACAGAAAATTAAATCAGCCACACATGAAATTTTTAGAGTCTCAGATTTTCGACCAAAATGGTCCAGGAAAAACCTGTTCTTGAGAGAGAGATTTTTATTTTTTCAGGCAAACTTTAAATAAAATTACAGCAGTACTTATCTTCACCAAATGCCTTAGTAAACGTGCCAGTCAATTCCTGAATGGCCTGCTGAAACTTCAGAATTTATTCTTCTCGAACCACGTGCCAGAAAAACAGCCCAGTAAAAAATTCTGTACACAACTTGTCTCGAAAAACGTGCCGTACGGCCAGTTCCGTACGGACTGTACGGATTCCGTAAGACTGTACGGATCCGTACTTATGTACGACCAGAAATTTTTTTCTTTTCGAATTTTTTTCTTCAGAAATCTGCAGAAATCACCTCGAAAAACGTGTTGAAAAAATATGCCATCAAAACTGCAAATTCTGCCTTGGAAAACATCTCGTTTGCCTTGCTGAAATTGCTGGAATAAAAGAATGATTCTTCCTTGGTTTTTGTGTCTCTGAAACCTGCAGAATTCTCCTTCTCTCTCCTTCTCTTTCTCTGGAAATGAAATCACTTCAAACCCTTGCACTCTTCTTCTTCTTGCTCTCTCCTTTCTCAAAAATCTCTCTTGTGAAAGTGAACAATAGAATTCGATTGCCTCTCCCCAAGCCCTTTTTGTCATGGTAACTTCCTTTTTCAATCCAATGGTCTAGATTAGATTAGATTGAGGGTTCACAATAAATGCTCATTAAATAAATAATAAATGACATTTAGTGCACCTCATGTCATTTAATAAAGTGAAGACCCTTCTAATTAATCACTCACTTGACTTTATCATTAAATATGAACTTAGGATAAACCATGACTTAACTTTTAATAAAGTGACTTTAAAAATATAAAGTACTTCTCACTTTATTCATTTAAATGACTAGGGGTCACATTTTAAAGTGTTCTTGTCCACCCCAAGGCAACACAAGGTGAACAACACTTCCTTGGTAACTTTTCAACATTGACAAGGTGAGTGAAATTAATTTCATGAGAATTAAAAGGTGCATTAATTCTCAATCTCTCATCTAATTCATTTTGGGCCCTTGGATTAGATTACCCTTCACTTATCCCTAGCATACAAACAAAAGGCAAGGGAAAGGCATTTTCATTCATTCCACTTGAATGAGTTTTTTGAGAGAGAAGTGGACTTGTTGTGAGGAGCAGCAGGAGAAGGAAAGGTCGGGCACGCAAATCAAGACAGCCATACTCAGCATTTAATGCACCTGAATTCTAAGGACTCAGGAGAGTGTTACAGCATTATTTACTTAACTGGGAGCACAAAAATTGAGAAACAGTAGAGAAGCATTTAATTGCAGAGGCTGTACAGTAGTGGGCATGATTTTCCAAGATTTCTGGGTGCAAAATTCGAGACTGCCTTGGCACAAAATTCGAGATAGCCTTGGCACAAAATTCGAGACAGCAGTTTGGTGAATCAGTGGGCGCGAATTTGGATAAGGAGAAAACTGTTCTGGGCGTGCGAATCGAGGGCCATACGAGCTGGTACAGTCAGGCCGTACACAACATTTAATTGGCACGGTTTTCTAGATATTGTCTGCACTGTTTTCAAGGCAGCATTTGCACACAGTTCGAGGCAGTCTGCTGAGTTGCTGGCTGAGATAAGTTCATCTTGGAAATATCATTGTTTTGCTGCATGTTTCATTCTGAGAAATAAAATTTAAAATCACTCTCTCAAACAGGTTTTCCCATTCTGGGTTTTGTCTTGGCATTTTGCCGAAAAATTCGGAGTCTTGAAATTTTATGGTTTGAATTTTTTTATTAACTTTCTGCCTGTTAAAATGTGATGTTCTTACTGTGTTTGAAATATGAAATTTATTTTGAGAAAAATTCAACTCATTTACAGCACTCAAATAAACTGGGTTGGGCATTAAATTCTCTTCAAATTTTACTTGAAACCGTGCAGGGTTTGAAGACCAAAAGCTTTCATGGTTTCAGAGATTGGGGCAGATTGCTGCATTGAAATTTTCAGACTGTCAGTGAGCTTCTTTTGTCAGTGGGCAGCACCTTGTTGAAATTTGAATTTGCATTGAATTTGCTACAGGACTTGGGTTGGAGGATAGGCTTGAAGGGGCTGAGAATTTTGTTCCATGGAAGGTAGGATAATGCTTATCTTAGAGGAAAATGAATTGTGGAATGAAGTGGTTTATAATGCATAAGCACACCCAATTCAAATTCCAGCTACCATTGATGCACAAGCACTTGCTACCTTCAACAAAAAGGACATTAAATCTAGAAGGATCATTCTAGATGTAGTTAAAGGTCATGTAATCCCACATATTTCTAGTAAAACCTGTTTATCAGATGTGGGATGCTTTGAACAGCTTGTACCAAATCTCAAATGAGAACCAGAAAATGGTGTGGAGGGAATAATTAAAGAGTATTAAGATGGTCAAAGAAGACGGAGTGACTTTCTATATTACTAGGATATCTCAGGTGAGAGATGAGCTTGCAACAGTTGGGGAAGTTGTTTCTGGTAGTGAGCTAGTGAAGACAATTGTGAATGGGGTTGCAAAGCCTTGGGTTGTTTTGGTGGAGCCTATAGTTGCCAGGGAGAACTTGCCTTCTTGAGATAGACTTTGGGATGATTTCGTGCAGGAGGAGACCCAAAGAGGTTTAGTACATGGTAGCTCTTCCAATAGTAGGGAGGATGAGGAAAATGTGGCTTTGACTGCAGAGGGAAAGAAGTAGTGCAAGAGGGGTCCTAAGCAAGGTGGGTCTAAGAAGCAACAACAGCAGCAGGGTGGATAGAAGAAGGATTTGAGCAAAGTCAAGTGCTTTTCTTGTTAGGGGTTTGGATAACTATGCCTCACAGTGCCCAAACAACAACCAGAAGAAGCCACAGACCACATCTTCAGCAGAGATTGAGGAGTATGCAGCCAAATTCGAGCGAGAGTTTTGTCTTTGTGCTGGGCATGTTGAGAGAGAGAGAGCATCCATGATCACCAATGCAAATATAGATATTGAGAGGGAGTATTCTTTGTTGATCGACCATTCTTTCAGTGCATACACCACCAACACTTGGTATACTGGCAGTGGAGCTTCGATCCACATGACAGGTTCTTGGGAGATGTTCTCCGAGCTTTCGCAGGTAGGTATAGATGTGAAGGCTGTGTTGGGGGATGATATAGTTGTCAGAGATGTTGGGTGTGGGACCATTACATTTCAGAGGGAGTCCATGAGTCCCATGACTTTGAGGGACGCGTTGTTTGTTCTTGGGCTGAAAAAGAACTTCATATCAGTTTCCATGATTGAGGATAGAGGACTTGAGGTGTCTTTTCTGGATGGACATGTGTGTGTTTTCCCCAAGATTGTAGGACCATCTGCCTCTTATGCCATTGGATTCAGAGGCGGGAAGTTGTACAAGCTCTTATTTCATTCCCAACATGCTTTGACACATAGCAACAATAGTGAGCTTTGTGAGCTGTGGCATAGGAGGATGGCTTGTCTGCATCATCCAACTTTGAGAATGTTTAGGGACATGGTTATAGGGTTTCTAGAGTACAGCACGGAGCACAGTGATGTGTGCAGAGGGTGTGCTTTGGGAAAGTACACCAAGATTGCCTTTCCGAGCAGTGATAACAGGTCAGCTGGAGTGCTTGATTTGATACTTTCAGACTTGTGTGGTCCCATGTCATCTGTTTCTCTGAGAGGTTTTGAGTATTATTTGACATTTGTTGATGAAAATTCCAGGAAGACATGGATCTACTTCCCGAGGAGCAAGAAATCTGAGAAGGTCTTGCAGAGGTTCTAAGTGTTTAAAGCTCTTGTGGAGAACCAGACTGGGAGGAGGATTCAGGCACTCATATCAAATAACGGGGGTGAGTACACCTCCAAGGAGTTCAATGAGTATTGTAGACAGGAGGGCATACAAGACAGTTGACAGTGTCATAGTACCATGCACTCCTGAGCAGAATGGAGTGGCTGAAAGGAAGAACCGATCTATTGTGGGAGCAACAAGAGCCATGTTACATGATCCGAGTCTTCCTTTCTTTCTTTGGGCTGAGGCATGTAGTACAACTCTATACCTTTAGAACATGAGTCCCCATCGTGCCTTGGGGAGCAAGACTCCTAAGGATATTTTCACAGACAAGAAGTCTGAGGTTGGTCACTTTAGCATATTTGGTTGCCTGACTTATTCACCTGTCCCTTCTGAGAAGAGGATAAAGCTTGATCCCACTATGGAGAGAGGCATCTTTGTGGGATATGATGAGACTTCGAAGGCCTTCTGCATTTATCTTCTTGCCCCGAGGAAGGTTGTTGTGAGGCGGGAAGTGAGATTTGAGGAGAAGTCTAGAGAGTTAGTGCAGGAGGAGAAACTAGCTCCCATACCTCAAGCATCTTCACAGGTACCGTTAGTTCAGAGTACAGGTTCACAGGTTTCCAGGGTGACTGGGCCATAGGTTATAGGCACAGGATCTTCAGGTTCAGTGGTTTATCTAGCACGTACTTTGGGGACATGTTCTGGTTCTGAGGTCACAGGTTCACCAGTTACAGTTACCACATCACAGGTTTGACCAGTGGATGGTTCACCAGCTCTTGTTCAACAGGTTTCTGGGCCGTCTACTTCTGGGAGTTCTTTGGATGATGATAGACCAGTTTGGGAGCGATCTTTAGGAAAGAGGAAGCCTAAATGGCTTTGTGACAGCTTGAAGGAAGCAGAGGCTTTTGGATCACCCAAGGAACTAGTGAGGACTGTAGTGATGCCAGACAGGTTGGATATGGCATTAGTTGCTACTCTTTGTGATTCAGAGCCATCTACATTTGAGGAGGCCTCTTAGCATCATGTTTGGAGAGATGCCATGATGGAAGAGTACCATTCCATCATGAAGAATGATGTATGGGAGATTTTATCGATACCAGAGGGGAAGTTAGTGGTGACTTACAAGTGGATCTACAAGGTGAAGCACATTGCAGATGATAGTGTGGAGAAGTTCAAGGCTCGGTTTGTGGCACGGTGTTTTCATAGGTAGAGGGAGTTGATTATGATGAGACCTTTGCGTCGGTTGCCTGATATTCCTTGATTAGAGCAGAGATTTCCATAATAGCAGAAATGGGTTGGAAGATCCACTAGATGGATGTGAAGACCACATTTCGCAATGGACAATTACAGGAAGAGATATATTTGGAGCAACCTTAGGGATTTGAGACCCATGGGAGGGATTCCCATGTGTGCAGGCTGAAAAAGGCCTTGTATGGGTTGAACCAAGCTCCTCGAGCTTGGTATTCCATGATTGATGCTTACTTGCTGTCGATGGGATCTTAGAATAGTGAGGCTAATCCCAACCTTTACTACATTGTGGTTGGTGTAGATCCGCTCATTCTTCTACTGTATGTCCCCATTTGTCTCTGTCAAGTGGCAAGGTAGGCTGAGTAGGCTAGAAGCATCTTTGAGTTAGGTGAAAGTGTCTTTGTCAAGTATGTATGGGAAAACCATAGATCTCATTTGTGGTGTTACCAACTAGGTTGCACTCAGTTAGAATTTCAAGTGAGTCGCCAAAGATGAACAAGTACATGTTCAAAATTTGAGTTCATAAGTCCATTAAGGCCTTCCTAGGCCCTTTTTTATTTTTATTTTTACCACATGTTCATACCTTGCGGGGAAATTGTAAAAATGTACTAGCATGGGTTTTTGTAAAGGACTTGGCTTCCTAGGACGTAAATATCAATGCAGGTATTCCAAGGTGTTTTTTCCTTGTTAATTATATGTTGTTGAATAAATGAATTACAATTTTCAAATTTTTCACGTGTTCCTCGAAGTCTGGAATGCTCATTTTGGTGGTTAGGCCTTAGGGGGTTATTAAAGTTCATGTGTCAATGTATATGAACATGCTAGACATTAATTTTGAGTCATATGGACATGTGTTAAGTCCCTTTAGGATTTTTTTTTAATATTTGAGAAATTTGTTTTTCCCGTAAACTTAGGCTATTGTTTTAATAATTTAATTGGGAAAATTAAAAATGTGATAAAATTGTGTTCTAGAGTCCGAATTTGCCATGGTGGTGCTTGTTTCACACTCAGAGCACCCACTCTACTCGATAGACCCTCTTTTCTAAGTTTTTAAGTGATTTATTTTTCACTTAATTAACTTTTACTCGAAAAACCCAAAAGTGAGTAAAAAAATGGATAAAATAAGAAATTCAACAACTCATAAAAATAAGGAAACATGCAAGAAACATGTTTTTTTGAGTTGGAAAAGCAAAGCATCAAGTATCTAAATGTTTTCAGGAGTCTAAATCTTGGGAAACTCATAAAATCAAAGTATTGGATTTTTCCTCATGAGAGTAGGGCACATCTCTCAAGTGGGGGTTCATTTTTCAAAAAAAGGATGCATCTTTTTAGTATGAGTTTTGAGTTTTGAGAGGTGGCACTTTGGGTTTTGTATCTTTCCATTGTCCAAAACATAAATTACTCGTTCCAACTCATCCCAACCAAGCGAGTGCACCCTCTCTTGGGTTGAGTTTTTTATTTAAGCAAGGCTTTGCTTCTTATTTTCTCATGATGGTCAGAGGACCGAAAGGATGTTAAAGCTATGCTATTGTATTTTGTAATATTTTTTGGAATAATAAAAGGCTTTGGAGGCAGACCTATGTCTTAATGCTTTTCATGTGTGGATGATAATTGTCAAGCGATTAAGACGTATAATTTGTCTTGTTTTATTTGCTTTCTATTGGTTGAATTTATCCTTTGAAGGGGAGCTATCTCCCAGTAGGATAAGATTAGAAAAGCGTGTTTGCTTCATAGTCTTATTGTTCATTTGCAGGTAAATCTCTTAGAATGGCAAGTTCATTTTGTTTAATGCTCATGTTTTCCAAGTTTCTACTATAGGTGATACCAAGCTTTTGAGCAATTTTGTGCAAGGATTTATAAGTTTGCAGGTTATCTCACTTGGAGAAGGGGTTGAGCTTGTTTGCATCCTCCTCGTCTTCAATATCTTGTGAAAGACATAATCCCTCGATGTTCCACCAAAGCAAACTCGACGGCCCAAAGTTCCCAAGCTTTCAGCTCCTTTCTTCTCTCTTTCCTTCACCATCAAAATTAAATTTTTTTGGTTACTGGTTACTTTAGCAATGTTGATCATTTTAGTGCATAAAAAATATCATAAGCTAATTTGATTTGCATATGTACTTGTAAGTTAGATATGATTTTAAAAGGCTCATTTTCTATAGATCTAGCTCCTAACAAGTACTTGTTTAAATTTTAAAATTTATCTTTTGATAGTACTTGAATAGTATGCCAAATTTGTTATGTTTTAATTCATAAATCTAGCATATTTGGCATAACTTTGTTGGCTGTTTTGCAACATTTGACGAACATGTAGAGAGGGACTCTGGCGAAATTTTCCAAATTCAAGCCATCCGGGAGCCATTCTTCTTTCTACCTTTTCTTCAGGCTCTTTTAAAGCCTCAAAACTTGTAAAATTGTGTTTCCTACTCTACAAAGGAACACAAGTATTCTTCATTGTAATAATTGTAATAAAGAAAGCAAGTGGGCAACCAAGCACCCACACCAATTCCCCTGGGGCAGAGCCGTGCCGTCTCTTTTTTGTGGTTTGACTTTTGAGAGTAGCTGATTTCTTTTTCTTAGTTACATTTTCATTTTATTTCTGCTTGCTTTTAAAATTAACAAATCCGACTGTGTTCCCAGAGTACCTGAAAGGGGAAACAAGAGTATCGGTACTATGATTTTTAAACAACTACACGTTTGATAATTTTTTTTAAATAAACCAAGGTTTTAGTCCCCTAACGATCTTGTGAAGACTGCAGGCCTTTGGATGGAACAGTGGGACAACTAGAAAGGGATTAACGTGACTAGCTTAATAGGACAATCCACATAAAACTAATCTTTAAGAACTCGAGAGGTTGCAAAGAGCGAATACCACAGAGTTAGGGGGCTACTCCAAGCAGGTTATGCCTCGCCCCGTTGGACACTTGGTAAAGTTGCTGTAGCGCTCAGTTCAAGAAGATAAGTCATAGTGGGCCAAATCAACAATTAAGTTCCTCCCTAGTCAACTCATTTAATAATCTTAAAATTTACCAATCGAGACAACTGCAATACTTTCATTGAGACCACAACAACAACCCTTATACACAAGCACTCTTTTCATAATTTGCCACTGGTCTTTACTATTTTCATGTTTAAATCAATTTCTACAAATGTCATGAATGGTGTTATATTTTGAAGCTGTGATTTAAATTACATATTGCAGTGATCTGCTGTTTAATTTTAAGTTATTTTATCTTAACTCCTAGAACAATTGTTTTTCTTTTCATAGATTAAACAACCTTAGATTATTTTCATAGGGATCACCCCCCTTGGCTTCGCCAGGAGAGAGCCTTGACAAAGGAGTCAAGATCAAGTGAGGACACTTGACTCTTATTTTCCCCCAAGGTCGCACCTAGTGGCTTGAAGATTTCTGCCACATGACCCGAGGTGCAAATTAGGTAGAAACATGTGGATCTGTGGGATGTGATGGAAGACCACATAAGAAATGAAGATTGAGTCACCCCAATAGATGCCAAGGGGTAACATATGTATTCGATTGCAGGACATGTACTTAGTGATAAAGTACATGAGGACTTCTAAAATCTTTGGTAATCCAAACTTTGTGAGAGACGAAACATGAACAACATTTACTCAAACAAGAGCTCATCCATGATCCGTTCTTGTCCAAGACTCACTTCAAAGGATTAGTATGACAGGGGAGATGATCCCCCCCGGAATATATAACTAAATCAAAAGTAGGAAACTAACTAGTACAAATCATAAAGGAGATCTATACAAATGCAATGCAATAAATCAAAGATGCAACAAGCAACCATAAATTTGAGAATTCAAACTAATGCCCATGATCAAGAGCTTATTCCTTCCAACTCTAACTCTAAGGGGTGGTTAATGAAAGTAAAGTTTGCGATGTTTGACTGGAAAAGGCAACTTCTCACCATCAAGCCTAACAATATAGAATGAGTTAATTCTAGTCTTCTTTTCATTTTGGTAAGGACCTAGCCATATACTACCAAACATTTTGTGTATGCCAGTTTTTTCCTTTCTCTTATTCCAAAGGAGGACAAGATCTGTTTCTTCAAATGACCTTGGCATGGCCCTTTAATCAAATGTCCATTTAATTCTTCCTTGATTTCTCATCATTTGATAAAATGCCTTTTGCCTAGACTCATCCAACTCAACAAGTTGATTACTCCTTTCTTGTACCTCCTCTTTGTTAGTGGTGAATGGTTGTAAACATTGATAAGATAGGATCTTTAGGCTAATAGGCAATTTGACATTCATCCCATACACTAAGTCAAAAGGATTCTTCCTTGTGGCTCTCTTGGTGGTGATTCTATCTGCTCATAAAGCTGTCACGTCCCCATCCCTCAGACCGGCAAAGAGGACGCGACGAACACCAATCACTCAACCGGGCAAACAGCCCATGAACATAAAGGGGGATAAATCAATCTGAAATTAAAAGCTTACAGGATGCATATTAAGATGCATAAGCATACAAGCATACACAGGTGCATAATTCTTCAATCATACAGCGGGAACAAACATATACATTCCAGCATTTACATGTTCATCATGATTCATGAAACAGTAGATTAATTGCAGAGATGAAATAGCAGCAGTACTTATCTTTTGATGAAGAATCCCACAACCAGCTACGTCGCTGCAACGTTCCACCCAACCATAGGCCAGCACGCTCATCAATCTCTCAGCACACTACCACCCCTGAGCTGGGCATGATTCCTCCAAGGATAAGGGTCAATGCAGGCTTACACATAGCCGAGGGACACAATCAGCCAAACCAACACCGCTGGGTTTACCAGGCCTTCCACAATCGGCCAAGCCAGCACAGTCCGAAGACTAACCACTACATACCCGCAGCATAACAATCCCTTCACAGCCCTATGAAGAAGGGAAGGACAACCAGGGATAATCCCAAACAAAAGATGAGCACAGCTCAAGCCACAAGACAACTCAGAGTTGTTCTTGGCCCTAACGTGGCCAAAACAACTCAGCTGCAACCCAAAACCAGGGTACTTCCGCAGCCACAAACACACAATGAAACGATGACAACAATCCACAGTCCACAATGGATAATAAATAGCATTCCCAGCATAGCCATGGGAAACTCAGTCAACAAATGTGGCAACCAACAGTCACAAACTCACAATGAAAACGATGGCTGCTATACACAGTCCCAAAATAGGGAAGAAGACAAACTCCAAACAGTCCGTAGCAGCCTCAAAGTGCAACAACAACACATCTCACGGTATGGGGAATACGACAGTCCCCAAAACGTATCAGCAACCACAAACACAGGGGAAAACATACCCGATTCCACTCTGTGGAGAAACGTGACTGACCACCGAAAAGCAGCTCCTCTCCTGGCTGCGTGAGAAGGTAAGGCCGCGAGAGAACAACACGCTGGTCTCTGCGCGAATGGAAAAGACACCACAACAGGCCGACGAACAACGTGAGAGTGAGCAGACCAGGAAGAGTGCGTCGTGGAGAGGACGAACAGACCATGGCTCGGCGCGTGAGCATGAACCGACCATTGCTTCGCGTGAGCATCAATAGACGCGGCCGTGAAGGTGAAGACCAGGCGTGTGTGTGTGGAGATGAACCGACCAGGGAAGAATGGCAAGAAGGGAGTCGAGGAAGAGTGGAATGAAGGCAGTCGTGGGTGGAGTGGGCATGTGGAAAAGGGTCTGACAGTCCTGCCACCCCACTCCCAAAGGCAATAACTGCCTCAACCACCAGCCATAACTGCCCCCAACAAACAAAACCAAGCCATTGAAGAGGTTCGTGAAACAAGAAAGGTGGCAAAACATGGGTTTTTCCCCCATAAACCAAGGTTTAACATCCCCCACCCCTTATCGTTTGGAACCATGCCCTTTTCATTCAACGTTGCACTGCCGTAGCTGGTTGTGGGTTTATTTATTTGATGTGCATATTTACATGATGCCAACTATAATGTGCCAAATAGCACGATATACCATCGGCAACAATCCCCATTGTCGAAACATACACAACCAAATCGATGGTGGGGCTTTTGCCTTTAGCTCCTCACCACGATTAATTACATTATATACATCATGCAAACGGGGTCAAAACCGGGGTGTTACAAAAGCATACTTGATTTTGTTATTCCTACCTTTCTTATTATCACCTATGGTTTTCTTCAAGATGTTCAACAAATTTTTGTTACTCGATTTGGCCAAACAATTCCCTTGTGGATGTAATTTGATGAATGCGATAGCATGATACCTTACTCAAAGAAAAAATTAGATAAGGCAACTGAACTAAAGGCTTTGGCATTATCAATGGCTAAGTCACACGATTCGGGTTCGGGTTCGGGTTCGGCAAGGATTAGGTTCGGTTCAGGTTCGAATTTTTCGATGAGGTTCGACAATAGGTTCGACTATATATATATAAACTTTCTTCATATACTCCCCCTTAACTAATTTTATACACCCCATATCCCATAGGATTTAAAGCACTTAGGTCACTATTCATAATTTCGTCGTATATACTTGTCGCTTACGACATTTCTGCTCACATATTTGTGCTTCTAAGAGTAGGTTTTTGTGGTTTAACAACGACTTTACATGCTTCCCATAGTAGTAGTTTGTTCGTAGGGGTAAATCTATGTTCTTACTTGTTGTTTTGTGTGTTCTTATGTAGACTATAGGTATGATAATTTCAATTACAGAGAGCATTTAATTTATAGACAACATAAATAAATAGAGAGCATTTAATCTATAGACATCATAAATAAATTAAGAGCATTTAATTTATAGACAACATAAATAAATAGAGAGCATTTAATTCATAGACAACATAAATAAATAGAGAGCATTTAATTTATAGACAACATTTAATTTATTGGTATTGTGTGTTTTTTTTAATTTGAATTTTTTTTTTCAGTTAAAAAATTGAACCTCAATTTTTTTTTTCTTTCGGGTTCGGGTTCGGCTTTAGGTTCGACATTAGGTTTTCCTTCAGGTTTGGGTTTGATGAGGTTCGGGTTCGGCTTCAGGTTCGACATTAGGTTCGTCTTTTAGGTTCGGCGAACCTGAACGGATTTCAAATTTTTTTTGAGGTTCGTCGAACCTCGTACCTCAAGGATTAGGTTCGACGAACCCTGTGACTTAGATCAATGGCGATTTTAGATGGGACCGCAAATCAAGTAATGATCTTATCTTCTAAGAAACTCATAACAACTTTTGTTGCCTCCTTTGTTGGAATAAAGTAGTTTGTAGCAGTTAAGATACATTGGTATCCATTACTAGAATTATCTTTGAACTCACTAATGAAATCTAAACCTCATTGTTGAAAAGGTGCCTCCAAAATAATAGGTTTTAAGGGTAAAGCAAGCAAATGTTGTTTCTTAGAAAAGAATTGTAATGGATTACAAGATCTAACATGGAGATGGACATTAAGGAATAATGTAGGAATGATGTGTAATTGTGTGAGCAACAAAGTACCCCCATAGAATCCAACATGGAATTCTTCTAAGAGCTTATTAGATTCTTCTTTTGTTACACATCTAAGAATAATCCCATTAGGATTCCTCCAACCAAGTCCCCCTTGTCTTAAACAAAACTTAGCAACCTTGAGCTTAATTGTCCTTCTATGAGAGTTAGATAAGTGGTTAGCACAAACTAAATTCTTTACGTAAAAGACATCTTTAAACCACTCATGGTTTTCTAACTCATCAAGGACTCCATGAATGTGATCATTGCTAGCTTGCTCTAAGGCCTTCTCATTTCCCTGTGCCAACAATTTGGCTAAACCTTGCTCTTTATGATCTTTGGAGGCTTCATGTTAAGGTCACACTCTTGTACCTTTGAAACCCATTTAACCATAACCCTAAGGGAATCTTGCTAAGCTAAGGCATCCTTAACTGCTGGATAAGGGACATAGGCAACATTCTTTGAATACCCAACATAGTTTCTAAAGCGCTTCAATAATTTAACTAAGGCATAGGCTTGCTTCTCAGTTAAGGTGTACTTTAATTCCCCATCTCTAAGGTTTTTACTCATGAAGGAAATGGGTTGCTCCTTATTTTCCTTGTTCTTTTGTAAAAGCACACCACCTATCGTATTTAAAGAGCCAAAGGAAAAGATGATGAAGTCTTTGCTATAATTAGGGCTAACCAAAATAGGGGCTGATTCTATAGCTTGCTTGATATTCATGAATACTTTTTTGCTAACATCATCCCATTTGAACAAGCAATCTTTCTTCAACAAGTTGGCCATTGGTTTGACTATCTTAGTGAAATTAGGGATAAAACTTTTGACAAAGTTGATCTTACCAAAGAACGATTGTAAGGATTTTTTATTCTTGGAAAGGATAATCTTCTTTATGGAATCTGTTCTTGCTGAGCCAATGAATATTTCCTCCTTAGCCACAATAAGGCCTAACAACTTTCCTTGATCCACTCCAAAGATAGACTTTTTTCTATTTAAGGAGATTCCATATTTTCTACTTCTCTCAAATAACATCCTTAAGTGGGAAACATGATCACCCCCTATTTCTCGAAACGACCATTAAATTATCTTGGTGTATTTCAAGAATTCTCCCAATTAAATCTCGAAAGGAAAAGTCCATAGCCCTTTGAAAAGTAGATCCAACATTCAAGAGACCAAACAAAATCCTTAGATATTTGAAGGTTCCCCATGGGGTAGTGAAGGTTGTCTTTAGTTGGTCTCCTTATTCAGATTCAGACTTATGTTATGATTGATTCCCTCTTAACCTCATCATGTATCTCTCACTATTGGAAACTCCTCCAATCATGATTCTTACACAACAATCCATCTATTGGTTGGGAATAACCATTTAGAGGCATTTACATACAATCAATTGAAATTAGAATTAGCGTCGTGCCTTCTCTTATTGGACACCTTGGCCAGCAGCATAAAACGACGCCAGTGTCAGTGTAGCTTCTGACTAGATGACACTGCTTTTGAGGTACACATGCTAGCTTTCCACTTTCTCAGAACTTGCCTTCATCTGAAAGAATTCCCTTCGCAGTGATAAACCTATTGAGTAAGGAAGGTCCGATAACCTAAGCATGTCTTTGCTTCCATATGGTTTATTGGTTGAGGGGACAAAGTAGTTTGTGTTTCATATGTTACAAGGGTAGGTACTTGCCAGAAGTAGCAGTGATTTCCGCCAGTTCCCCCATATGGTCTTGGTTTAGTGGATAAATGAGTGCATCACGTAAAGCACGGTTTGAAATGAGCAAAGTATTTTTGTGTTCTTAAAGATGTTGATATATTGATTGGTTAAAGTATTGTCTTTTGTGATTAGGATGTCGATAGGTTGTCTTAGTACCATGATTATTCCTCATAATGGTAGTGTTTCTTGATTCGTTTTTGATATTAAGTCCTCTTCATATGTTTGAGTCGATTTGTTGATCATTGAATTTCTATTGGGAGTGCACTTCGATTTTCCATCATTTGCACTTAGACATTTGAAGACATCCTTACCATAGTTTTAAAAATTAGTGGAACCGGAACTGGAATCGACCGATTCATCCATTTACTGGCAAGCCGAATCAAACCGAGCAATAAATCGGTTTGGTACCGAACCGACCGATCTAGACACCGAATCGGCTGATTTGGTCTGCTCGGCCAAGTCACGATTTAAACCGGGCGGTTTAGATGTGAACCCCTACAAAGGTTAAAGATAGGGTTTTTTGGCATGGGTGCATGTTATGTCGACTTTGATTATGGTTAGACCAAGGAATTAGACCAACAAACACTCAACATTGCAGTGGGATGTATTTCTTCATGGTTTGCAGGAACATCAAATTTCCTTCTCCCTCCATTTCCACCATCGAGACATTTTATTTCCATATACGCCTGCCAATATTTAATCCATGAAACATTAGATAGAAGCTTTTATTATTTTCATTTTTCAGCTTAACTAAATAAGGCAAGTCACAAGGGACAATATCAAAAGATGATAAATGCATGCACACCAAGCTTTTGTATATTTTATGAAATGGATTGAAAAGAACATGGACTTGTGCAACCACGTATATCTTGTTGGAGACATTTACCACCATACACACTCTTTTTGGTAAAATTGGCCTAGTTAAACCACTATCCTAAGTATTATTGACATTAATTGACATCAGTGGAGCATTAAATGTCATCATCCAGTCACACCCATGCCTACCTTCAGTCAAGGAGGCTAACTTAGCCTTCTCCTACATTTGGGGAGGCTAACTGGAGCACTCCGGGGGTGATCTGAGTGATATTAATGCACCTAATTGCTAATTGGTGGTTACAATCAGTTAAAACAGTTCAGTGAAGGCGCCTCCTTTCATTTAATTGATTATTTAATGATTAATTAATGATCTGGAGTCAACAGGGGCGCCTCCATCAACTTCTGATGTTCAGTTCAACTTCAGTTAACCTCATCGGGGTTCATTGGAGTCATTGAAGCGCTAGCACTTGATGGTTGTCCTCCTTGAAGATTTGAATTGCTCATTCATTCATGCTTTGTTCCTAGATCACTATACAAGATTAATATGGTATCAGAGCTTACGACGGGACGAAGCTCTATCTCTCAAAATCAAGCTTTTTGACAGATTTTTGCATGAAATTTGAGCAATAGCTCAAAAATCCAGCACTGCACCAGAAGCCAAGGCTTACCACTTAATATCCCAAGTAAAGAACTTGTTGATCAAGCTTGCTTGATTGACTATGCTGGGTGTGATGAAAGCCTAAAATGTGCGGGTTGTCCGACCTTACATTGCCCTTTCTGTTTTGATTTTCAGGTTTCTACAGGTGAAGCATTTGCTCCAGCAGATCCAGATGGCCTCCTCAGTAGATCTCTTAACTCCATACAATTTCCACTCATGGAAAGGTGATATGGAGATTCAGCTGCGCTCCAGCTGACTCTTTAGAGTCACCATGGACACTGAAGATGAGCCCGGTTCAGCGATAGAAAAATCAAGATTCTTGAACAAGAAGGATGAAGCCTTCAGTTTCTTGTGCCTCTCTATTTCCCGAGATCTTCTTTTCCATCTTGTGGGATTGAAGGCTCCAAAAGAAATATGAGACAAATTGGAAACTCTATATGGAAAGCATGATGACTTGAGAGTTTACCAGCTCGAAAATGAATTAATGTCTCTCCAGCCCTCCAATTTCGAGAGTCTGAATGACTTTTCGCAAAGTTCAAGCATACTGTTTTACTCTTGAAGCAATGCAAAGTGGAGAAGGAGGATGATCAGCTCATCCTCGCCATACTCTCCAAACTCGGGGCTGATTATTCAGTTTTTGTTTCTACATTCCATGCGGGGAAGCTCACAACCCTTGGATGGAAGATGCCTACACTCAATGCCTTCATTGAGTCCCTAACATGTGAACATGACAAGCTTGTCCAGATGGGGATCATCAGATCCTCCCGTGATCAAGCCCTTCATGTCTCGGGGCCCAAAGATCTGAAGGGTAAAGGAAAGCAACAGAAAAATCCAAAAACTAAATTTTATGCTCCTAAGCCTAGAGTTGAAAACCAGCAGCATGATGAGTCTTCCAGCTCAAGGAAGAACAAAGGAAAAGGGCACCATGGCAAGGAAAAAGTCAAGTGTTCTTATTGCGGGAAGGGCTTCCACCCTGAAGATGCTTGCATCAAGAAGAAGCTTGATGAAGCAACCTCTCTCCTTGAGAGAAATCACATCAATCTTCCGGAGAGCTTTCGGAGGAGAGATCAGCAAGATCGGGAACCACAACATGAAAAAGGTCATGCCCTCATGGCAAGCACTTCGGAGTCCAAAGCACTCTTGATTGATTCTGGAGCTTCGAACCACATGATGGTTGAAAGAGACTCCTTTTCATCCTTAGAGATCGGCAAATCCATCCCCATCCACATGGGAGATGACTCCACCATCATTTCAGAAGGACAAGGTATTGTTGATCTTGAAAATGGCTTTTTTTCAAATGTTTTGTATGTACCGTCTCTGGCATCAAATCTCCTTAGTGTCTATCAGATGACACATACAGGAGTGCCTAAGAGAGTTTCTTTCAGCCCAAATGATGTTGAGATAACAGAAATTGCATCTGGGAAACTCATTGCTAAAGGCCTTGCAAACCATCATGCAAAAGCCTATGAGTTCTCTCACTTTGTTGCGGATGCAAAGCCCATCGCTCTGCTAACTCATGGAAATGAGGTTAGTAGGTTGTGGCATGAGAGGTTTGGCCATCTTAATTTCAAATATTTGCAGCAATTACAGAAACACTCCATGGTTGAAGGCCTCCCGGTCATCAAGGAAACCACAGGAATTTGTAAGGGCTGTGTGATTGGAAAACACCCTGAGCACAAGTTCGATCGGGGGAAGCAAACCGAGCTACATGCATATTGGGGCTGATACACTCTGATATCAGCTGTCCGATGCCTGTCACATCCATGAATGGATCAAGGTATCTTCTTACTTTTATTGATGATTTTTCAAGGTACACATGGGTCTTCTTTCTCAAAAAGAAGTTTGAAGTATGTGAAAAATTTTCTGAATTGAAGGCCTTGATCGAAAATGCCTTTGGGCTTAAGATCAAGATCTTGAGATCTGATAATGGAGGGGAGTATGTCAGTAATGAGTTGCTGCACATATGCTCTCAAAGTAGTATTCAGGTCCAACATTCAATCCCCTACACTCCCCAGCAGAACAGAGTAGCAGAAAGGAAGAATCGGTCTCTTAAAGAGATGACCACCTGTATGTTGGAATCCAAGAAGCTTGCTGCAAATTTGTGGGCTGAGGCCATGCATGCTGCAGCATACACTCATAACAGGGTGCCACACTCATCTGTGAAAGGGAAGACCCCTTTCGAAGCATACTTCAGACACAAACCGGATGTGTCTCTTACGGTTGTTTGGGTCCACTGCATGGGCCCGGATTCCGCTTGATAAAAGAAGGGCTTTGCAACCGCAAAGCATAGAATGCCTGTTTATTGGGTATCCTGATGAATCTAAAGGTTTCAAGCTGCTAGATATCGAGACCAAACAGATCATCATCGAGAGAAGTGTCAAGTTCGATGAGCCTCTTCAGGAGGTGGAACTAGTGAAGGAGAAAACTGCTGAATTTCCTTCCTATTCTACTGAATATTTGGATGATGAAATTGGGGGTGATGACCCTGATTTGGATCTCCTGATTTATGATATCAGTGTGCAGCAATCATCAGATGCTGAATCAGAACCTGAAGTGCAAAATCATCTTCCTACATGGGCTCGACAGACACTCTCCTCCACAGGAGACAACATTGGAAATCCGGATGATCCAAGGAGAACCTGGTCTGATTTCCAAAGAGCAGGTGTTGCGCTCTCTTGTTCTGATAATTTGCTGTCCGAAACTTGCTAGTTGATGATTAGTTCAGATCCAAAATCCTACTACCATGCTTGGAAGGATCTAAGATGGCAAGTTGCCATGGATGAAGAGATGAATTCTCTTCAGAAATACACTACTTGGGAGCTAGTTTCTCTTCCTCTGGGAAGGAAGTTGGTTCAATGCAAGTGGGTGTTTCGGACCAAGGTTACTGCTGATGGAAGCACCTGCAAATATAAGGCAAGGCTGGTGGCAAAAGGTTTCTCTCAGGTCCAAGGAGTGGACTACCATGAGACCTTTGCACCGGTTGCAAAAATGGACTCCATCCGCCTTGTTTTGGCAATTTCAGCATCCAAGCACTGGGAAGTGCATCACATGGATGTTAAGTCAGCCTTTCTGCATGGAGATCTTCATGAGGAGATATACATGAAGCAACCTGAGAGTTACATCACTGATCCATCTTTGGTTTGCAAACTAAAGAAGTCACTATACGGGTTAAAACAGGCCCCAAGAGAGTGGTATTCCAAGATGGATGCCTTCCTTCTCTCGCAAAACTTTTAGAGATGTAGATCAGATCCAAATGTGTATTTACAACAGCATGATGGTCATATTATTATTATTTTTTTATATGTTGATGACTTACTGATCACAGGTAGCACAATTGCCTCCATTTCAGCCATCAAAACTGCTCTCCACAATGCCTTTGAAATGAGTGATTTGGGGCTTCTAAAACAATTTTTGGGGCTCGAAATTGAGCAAAATTCTGATGGGATTATGGTCACTCAGTCCAAATACATTTCAGACCTGTTAGTCAAGTTTAACATGGCTGATTGTAGGCCTGCACCATTCCCTTTCCTTTCAGGGATCAACCTTGAAGAAGGAAAAAGCACACCTCCCATGGACTGCACTATCTATTGACAGTTGATTGGTAGCTTGTTGTACTTGACACATTCTCGGCCTGATATTTGGTTATGCCGTGAATGCTGTATCAAGATACATGCAACAGCCTCATGATCTTCATTGGAAGGCAGCCGGGAGGATCCTCCAGTATATTCAGGGAACCAGGACCTACGGCATTTACTATGCTCCAGACTTCGAGCTAGAGCTGGTTGGATACACAGATTCCGATTGGGTGGGTGATTCTATTGATCGGAAGTCTACTTTCGGATATGTATTCATGTTTGGTGGTGGCCCCATTTGCTGGTCAAGCAAAAAGCAGGCTGCCATAGCACTATATTCAGCAGAGGCTGAGTATCGAGGAGCGATGAATGCTAGCATCCAAGCAGCTTGGTTGCAAGGCATTCTTTCAGAGTTTGATCTTTGTAGTACTTTGTCCACTGTCCTATTTTGTGACAATCAAAGTGCTATTAAGATTTCCACAGATCCAGTTACCAGGCAGAGGACCAAGCATGTAGAGATCCACATGCGCTGTATCAGGGAGCTAGTGCATGACAGGACCATCATTCTGCAATACTACCCGACTGATGAGCAGATTGCAGACATCTTCACCAAGAGCTTTTCAGAAAAGAAGTTCACTTACCTCCGTTCACTATTGGGGGTGAGTTCATCAGGGTGATTCAGACTACTTTCAGTATTCAACTTGAGGGGGGGTTTTTCCCACTGGGTTTTCCCTCTTTTCCTCAATTAGTTTGTTTTAAGCATTGTTTCAGTTTCAGCATTGTATAGGGTGACCTATGGCCTTAGTTGCTGGGGCCCTAGCATTTTTATGCATTTGTGTTTTCTAACTCCTCTTGAGTATAGCTTAAGGGGGGGGTGTTGGAGACATTTACCACCATACACACTCTTTTTGGTCAAATTGGCCTAGTTAAACCACTATCCTAAGTATTATTGGCATTAATTGACATCAATGGAGCATTAAATGTCATCATCCAGTCACACCCACGGCTACCTTTAGTCAAGGAGGCTAGCTTAGCCTTCTCCTACATTCGAGGAGGCTAACTGGAGCACTCCGGGGGTGATCTGAGTGATATTAATGCACCTAATTGCTAACTAGTGGTTACAATCAGTTAAACAGGTCACTGAAGGTGCCTCCTTTCATTTAATTGATTATTTAATGATTAATTAATGAACTGGAGTCAACAGGGGCGCCTCCACCAACTTTTGATGTTCAGTTCAACTTCAGTTAACCTCATCGAGGTTCATTGGAGTCATTGAAGCGCTATCACTTGATGGTTGGCTTGCTATGACATGTTTGATCTCTTTCAATTGAGACTCAGTCATTTATTGAACTTCGGCTTCAGTTAGGGTTCAGTTGAGTCAATTAGGGTTTTGATTAGTGGTTAACTGAGTGTGGACTATGGCTTACAGTCAGTTAAGCTAGACTCACTCATTTAATTCGAATGACCTCCTTGAGGATTCGAATTGCTCATTCATTCATGCTTTGTTCCTAGATCAATATACAAGATTAATATATCTTATCAAATGATGTAGGGCTTGTCATACCTTTACACTAGAAACATGTAATCTTTTAACAAAAATTGATGACTATCCCATTGCAAAGACATTTTAGACACAAGATACCTCAGATGCATTTCTATTTTATTGAGGAGATGGTACAAGACAACTTCCAATGAGGAATCCAACAGATTTTAGTTTAGGGGATTTTCATCCTCCAAAGCTTAGATGTTAAATTAACAGTCCGAATGGGTACTTTGTGCCATTAATAGTACACTTTGTGCCATTTTGATATATCGACTCTTATATAGTATATACATGAGCAGATTTTGGATATTGTCTTCAATGCCTTGGAATCATGGATTATAATCTTGAAAATGTTGTTTGTCTTTAAAAATTAAATATTTTATATATTTTTGAGCAAACCGATTCATTAAATTCAAATCGGCCGATTTATGACCGATTCATTACCGATTCCGATTCCGATCCAAAGTTCATATCCTTGACTGATTCTGAGTCCGCTTTAGAGTTGACCGTCCACTGATTTCGAGTCCGATTCTGATTTTTAAAACTATGATCCTTACTTCAACTGGATTTGCATCTTTATGGGTTTTGATGTTGATTGGATTTGTATTGGTTCCTTTGCCCACGATTGGATTTTTTACGTTCAACAACTCTTGTAGTTGCATAGGTTCGGTCATTGTTTCTTAATCAATCAATGCTTCCTTTTAAGTGAGTTTCTCTAACTTGTTCTGTAGTGAACTTTTGTCATTTTTTAACCTCTTAATCTGCACGATCAATTTTTGACTATGGTTCTTAAGGGAAGAAATTTCTTCATCTTTAACAGTGATGACTTTTTCAATCTCTTTTTCTATTTTTGCACTAACTTTTGATTGTCTTGTAGGATCATTTTTTAGATATCTTTAAGTTGTTTTCATGAAGTAGATTTCGAGTCTGACTTCTGCTGACATATTGCAATGTTATCATTTTCTTCTTATAGTACAAGGACAAAAAACTTTTTTATGTTTAAGATGGAGGTTCCTAAAGATTCCATCCATGGTGCACCAAGTGTTATGTCCACACATTCTCTAGACATTTTTGTAACATTGAATTGGGATATGAATTTATAACCATCTATGTTTAACTGCAAGCCCTTATTTTCATATCCATTGCTAGGAATAAATTTTTTTCCCGAATATACTAGGTTATGGAATTAATAGTTGATTTGCCTAGTTGATATTAATGTAATTATCCTTCTTATCTTGACATAGATGGATGCCAACGTATTTTCCTTGAATGGTACTTTGGAATTTTATTATTGTAGAGGACAGAATTGAAAGTCCTTTATAAGAAAATCTTCCCTTATTACAATCCATTTTTTTGTCAAAGTCTTCATCAAATAACACCTTGATTAAGGATTAATTTCTTCCTTGATATGCCTTAATATCTTGCTTAGTCTTTTGCACCTTATATGTATCATACACCTTATCTTTTTATAAATACCTTTAAATATTCGTCTTGCTCTTTTTCAATGAATTAAATAACTTAAATGGAAACTCAAGTATTATTTTTTAAATAAGCTTTATAGCTTAACCCTCTTCACAAATTAAAAAAAAAGTCTATTAATCCTTTGTCATTTGTTGATGTATTTTCAAACTTTATTACAAATTATTCAACCAACCGTCGTTTAACTTCAAATTAGCCAACCAAGTGTCATTTGACTTTGATTTCCAATAAGGGCATTTCAATACTAGTTGGTGGTTCTGAAATTAAAATATTATGGTGGTTCCACAACAATCCACTACCAAAATTTTTACTGATCTTGTAAAATTATTTTACTAGGTTGGTAATTTTTTTTATTGGGCCTAGTAAAAAATATTTACCAGGTTTAGTAAAATGTTTTTACTGGTTGGTAATTTTTTTGGTACCATTTTTTTAATCTTCTTTTTTCTTTTTCTTTCTTTGCACTGGAGTAATGCTTCCTTTCAATACTAATATTTTTGTGGAATTTACTGTAGGAATTCCTTCACAGAATTCTGAACATTTTGTAGCTAAAGGCCTGAATGTGGTCAGAGACCCAAAGTTGAGTGGCTAATGGTCGGATTGAGACGAAGGTCTGATACCAAAAAAGTTCATTTCCTGAATGCGAACAATAGATCAATTGCTGAAAGTCCAATGTAAATAAGGCAAGAAGTTATAATCCGTAAGGATAAATATATATGTAGTAAATAAGAGATATGAGATTATGACACAATGATCAAGTGACAGTTTACTTATAGCATTGACTAGTCACAATGGTGAGTCATGTCCTTTCACTAGGTCATGTCTTTTGGACAGGATGTGACCTCTCATTAACCATTAATTGTTATTATTATTATTATAATTTATTTATTGTTATTTATTATGTATGTTACACTGGTTTGGGCGCTCAAAGATGGGAACGACCGTCGAAAATGGCGTTTTCCATCTCGTTAAAGTTCTCAGCTATTTTTTGAAAGAAATCAGCGTGGCCATTCCATTTATGGTAACAGAGCTTGCCATCTCCTCTTACTGAAGGTAGGATTTTGTGAAATCCATTTGAGCAAGTTGGCTACCATCTCCTTTCATGTAAGTCAGGATTGAATTCACCTTGGTGGTGGAGTAATCCACATCTTGTATCTTGCTGGAGATTTATTTAGACTGCTGGTTAAAAAGAGATCATCTCTTTTTGGTTGTTTTAAAATAATCATTTTGGTTCATATTCGATTTCTTCTTTGTTTCATAAACTATAGGGTAAAACTCTAGCCTCATATTTTGAGCAATTTCTTGACCATTTCATCTCTAAAGAATTGTAATCATTTATATTTTCTTATGGTGCTAATAAAACTAATAATGGCCCTGTTTCATGAAAGCATCTTAAAGGATAAGAAATGAATACGTTTCCTGCTGAGAAATCATATGCAGTCATCTGATACTTAAATATATGTATATCTACTATGACACGTCCTTGATTTCAGTTCGTGCAGGTATAATTGTGTACCTGGTTCTTTGGTGCACTAGTAGTGTTTGTGTGTATTCTGTTGTCGATATTTTGAGAACCTGTGCTTAAGACAAATTCAAAAATTTCACTTCAATGCTTGAGGTTCGCTGGATTTGTTTCCTATGAACTTTCAGCATTATGGCTGAATCAGAAATATTGATTACTGCAGCATATTTTTCACTTCTGTCCAACCAAAATCACTAGGCAGCCCAAGAAAACAAACATTGAAACAATGCACTTCACGGGGGAAGATTGACAGTCAAAAGGGTTCAATCCTCGTCACAAATAAGATCTGGAAAATATTTTATAATCTCATTTTTATTAGTGTTACACATTATAAAGTATGACTTAGGAAAACAACTTTATTATATGCAAGTTTTAACATAAGAGGCTATTTAGTATTATGAAACGACAGAATCGTTTCTTAACGAAATAACCAGCACAAATAAGCCAGGTTACAATAATCCATGTATAATAAAATATATGATTGATAAAAATAATGGTGATATTACAATGAGAATGCTGCTTGTTTAAATACCCATGCCGGGTGCCCTTTCGTAAATAGACATACCCTTTCATCAAGGTGTCTCTTCATTAAGTATTAGTTTATTTAATTATTAATATTTATTAATGTTTATTTATTATATATTTTGTTCATTACATTGCCTCTCCCTTAGAATTGTTTTGTCCTCAAAGCATAATTATGGAAGACTTTGTCCCTTGTTCTTGCTTGTAACGCTTTCTTATGACATTGCGTGTTGGTAGTTGCGACACTTGAGACGATACGTTCTTTTAATCATTGTGTGGAAATGTTGCGTCATTTGTGAAGTTGTCCATCCAAGATTTTCCTTTTAATGGAATTGTTTGGAGATGTCGATTTGGTCTTTGCTCTTTGTAGGAATAATACTGGTAATTTTCTTCTTGTCCTTGTTGTCGATCATAACGACTCTTGTGATTTGGATGGCGATACGGTACTCGAGTTGCTTGTGAAGTGTTTTTAGGAGCTTTAACTTTTGGTGCCTTTAACTATTTTTGTGATTGTTTTTCGGAACCATTTTCCGTTGATGCTTGCAACGATATGAGTATGATTGTTCTTCTGAATTTGAGCATTGACAATCTTTGTATATTTCCCTTTTTTGATGTTTGAATTTGAGCCTTCAATTTTTTTCTCTATTGTGCCAGTCATCATTTCCTTGTCGACAATTGATCCCCTGCAGTCTAGCTTTTCTTGTAAAGATTTATTCTCCTACTTTAGCTTCCTAACTTGTATAAGTATGTCCTCATTAAATTTTCTTAGGTGTAAGAGTTCTTCCTTATAGTTTGACTTGACGACGTCATATTGAAAAGCAATGACGGAGAAGCGGGAATTGGATTCGGAGAAGCGAGAGCGGAGGATGCAGGACGTAGGAAGGACTGCACGCAGGTAAAATACGTAGGGAGGGAAGAGAGTCTAGTGAATGGCATCGTGGAGTGGTGGCGACTGAGAGTGCAACAGGGTGGAGGCACGACGAAGGAGGCCAAAGACATGCTTTTCGGCCAAAAGACCCTAATCCAGAGAGGCTTTGCCGACTAATGGCCAAGGGCCGGAATCACGCCCAAGAAGGGGCTCTGAACCACTGAAACGAAGAAACTTTGTTACTTACAAAAATAACCAACGTAGATAAGCCAGATTACAATACTCCATGAACAATAAAATATATGATTGATAAGATAAGAGATGATTTTACAATGAGAGAATGATGTTTGTATAAATACCCATGCAAGGGTTGCCTTGATGATGAGACGCCACCTTTCATAAGGTGCCTCTTCATTTTCCTTTTCATTTAATTATTTAATTTATTAATTTTATTAATATTTATTACTGCTTATTTATAATTTATTTTGTTCATTACATCCTCTTCTTCCTTTCATTCCTATTCCACACAAACACCATGGGAATTAAAACTGAAAGCATAAACCACAAGAAGAATATTTTCCTAAAGTCGTAGATGAACTACGTGCAATAGAATGAGGGAGAAGAAGGAATGGGAAAGAGTAGGAGAAGAGGAAAAATATAGAAACAAACATCACAAGGATATACAAAATATTACCTTAGAATGGGCTTTACGCTTACCTCTTTAACTCTCTAACAATTTGGAGTAGTAGAATGTTACTATGATGGCCTTTGATATCTTCTCTAAGATGTCACAAATTCTGCCCACTCCAAGTTGAAGCTCCAAAAGATGAATGCAATGACGAAAACAGTGAGGAAGAATGTGCTTTTATTTACCACTTGAATTTTACCTTAAAACCTAACCCTAACCATTAAGAGAGAACGATTAAAAGGAGATGAAATTTGCAGGAATGTTTTGTAAAATCAAGGAGTGTATGAAGGATCTTTAGGAGCGTGGACAAAGTGTGGGGTGAGCACACTCCTTGTTTCAACAATGTGTGGGAGAGCATGGTGCTTTAGATAGGTCCAAGGAGTGTCTTAAATGCCTTTTGAGTGTTCTCCCTAAAACAATGTCGACAGGAGTGCATCAAGTATTTCGTTCCCTAGGCATTTCCACTCAGAGTGCGACCAAAGTTTGGGGTGGGAACACTCCTTGTCTCACGAGTACGTGGGGGAGCATGGTGCTCCAGATAGCTCGATGGAGTGTCCTAAATGCCTTGGGAGTCTTCTCCCTAAAACACTCTTGACATGACCGCTTTATGTAGTTTGCTCCCTAGGCATTCCCACTCGGAGCATGGTTTCGGAGTTGGAGCATCCCCTAGGAGGATGCTCATTGTTTCTTTGTTCCAAGTAGTGATGAATGACTTTGATGATAAATTAGTCTACAACAAAAATTGGAGCTTGTACTTCAAGCATGTAGAGATAAAATTTCTAGGCCATATTGTATCAATGAAAGGAGTGACGACAGACCAAAGAAGATTGTTGCAATCATTGATTGGGATGCTTTTGAAGATATCACGTCATTATGATGATTTCTAGGTTTTACAGGTTATTATAGAAGATTTATAAAAACCTTTGCATATATTATTGTTGCACTAACAATGCTATTGAAGAGAGATGTCTTTAGGTGGAATGATGCAACACAAACTTGTTTTAAGAGGATGAAAACCTAAATAAATTCCACTCTTGTCTTGGTTACCCTAGGCTTCATGAAGCCATTTGGTCTTGAATGTGTTGTTCCCATGGCAGGAATATGAGGTATGCTTATGTAGGAAATTTGCCTTGTTGCTTTTGAAAGTTGAAGATTAAACCAAAGAGAGCAAGAAACATCTACACATGACAAGGAAATGTTGTCAATCATTCATGCCTTGGTAAGGTGGAAACAATACTCACTAGGAGCCAAACTTTTGGTTAAAACTGACTGCAACATCTTGAAATATTTCCTAAACTAGAAGGGCTCATCATTAGAGCAAAAAAAGGTGTAAGCAAGGTCCAGGTTTTTGATTTTGAGATTCTCTATAAGGGTAAGGAAAATCTAGTTGCATACATCTTATGAAGGAAAGAAAAGGGAGATGCTCCACTATGCTCAATATTAGTTGTCATCCATGAATGGATCTCAAATGTTCAAGGAGGACATGTAAAAGCCTAGGAACCATGAAGATAATAAAGGAAGTTGAAAACAACAATGGAACAAACTCAAAATTTTCCTAGGAAAATGATATACTCTAGTACAAGGGAAGAATATATTTATACAACCCTTCCAAATTTGAAATCCAAGTCTTGAATAATCATGATTCACCAATTGTAGGCCACATTGAATTTTTCAAAAGATATTTCAATATTCAACAATTCTTATTCTTGAAAGGAATGGAAGCTGATATTTAGAACTTAGAAGTAGGTGGCTTAATGTGACACTTGTCACCACCAAAATGTTCAAATCAATTGCACCTCCTGGTCTCCTTTAACTCCTTCATATTCTAGATAAAAAATGGACTCAAGTATCTATGGATTTTATCACAATTCTCCCTATCTCAGAGGGGAAGAATAACATATTTGTAATCATAGACGGATTAGCTAAATATTCTCACTTATTTGGAGTATCGTCAAAACCTAAAGCTAGTAAAGTCATTTATAGCTATGTGAATAATGCTTATATAATCCATGGGTTTCCCAAAGCTATTATTTGTGATAGGGACCCTAAATTCACTGACAAATTGTGGAAGGAATTTTATGTTAGACGTTTGGTTTACTTTGAAAGTGTTTACACAATGTTTGGGGGTGTTCCATGAGATTTGGGGTACATGGTATATGACTAGTCTCTAGATTGTTCGAGATGGATTGTAGCATGAAATGTGGTTGACGATGGACATGCATAGTTGGGATAACTTGCTTAGTCGATGCTTGACCTTAGAATGGTGCTGACTTGGCTTTATTCCCTTAGGTTTTGAAGCCCTTTTGGTATTTTGGTCGATGCTCTTCAAGGGATATCTAGTTATTTGCATCATGGAGGGATTCAAATCCTAGTTCACACGTGGTAGCTTGGTTCCCTATTTGAAGGATTAGAGATTGCTCAAGGACACCTAGGGCTTCAAGAGTGTTCTTGCAGGGGGTAGCTGACCTAGTGCAGTACTTTGCTTTGGAGAATACATGGATTCCGTGGAAGGTCATGATGGAGTGGTGTGGACTTGCCTTATATAGCTTCATCACCTTGCATTCATTATTGTGCACGGCATCTCCATTGGAGCATGGCACCTATACTCTTGAGTGGATGTCTCACTTGTGTGGTCTACAAGGGATCATGTAGGTTGCTTGTGATGGCTTAGGATTAGATAGTATTGCTAGCCTCCCTTACCTCTTGTTCCCTCCCAAACTAGAATTTGTGATTGAAGTCCCAAAGATGCATACTAGCCTGAGGCGAACCAAGGGAAATGGGTCAATGGAACTAGACCTATCCCCCTCACTTTAGGTTCGCTCTTCTTCGACTCTAGGGGGAGTGTTCCCTAGGGTTAAGGTTCACTAGGGAAAAAGGTCAATTAGGAGCAAGGTGATTCCAAAATGGTTGCCTTGGCAAAGATTTGTAGTATAGAAATATACAATGGGCCATGGGAGGATAAGGGAACCCACTTCAAAGGATCAATGCTAATGCAACCCGGGGCAAATGGAGTCAATAGGTTGCTAACTTAGAGGGCATTGCTTCAAAGATCACCTAGAAAGAGTAAGTACTCTAGGCCTCCAACCCTTTATTGTGTATTGGAGGGTTCAAAATGTGATCACAAGGGGAAGGACAAGTTTCTCTGTTACCTCCTTCCTTGAGTGAAACCCTACACTAGAAGCGGTTAGGCTTGAAAAATCTTGATTAGGATTTGTACAAAAAAGCCTCCCTCTATGCTAAGTCACTTGGTTCAAATTCGTGTTCGAGTTCGACAACCTTGAAGTTCGTAACAAATTCGGCAATGAAAATTTTGGCGATAAAATTCGGCATTAAATTCGAGAGATTATAAAATTTGAAAATAAAATATACATGAAATTTTTTAACAAATTTCAATATACTCTAATTAAATTCTACTTAAATACATGATAAAGATTAAATATATTTTTCAAAAAGATTTGATAATAATTAATTATTAAACATATATTTTAAATAGATATATACCATCATTTAATGATTAAAAATATATTTAGAAAACATATATTTCAAACATATTTCATCTTGTTAAAAAGAGCATGTCCGTGAAACATAATATTAAAACTTCATATAATCTTTCGAGTTCGAATACTGGAGAGAAAGCCTGACGTCACGATCACCAATATCTGCAATTGATTTCAGTTATGACTTATAACTTCTTGTCGAGCCTTGAGGGCATTGGACAAAGGCGAAGTAAAAATTTGGAGTGGCGGTATGGGGGCGAGCGAATCCCAATGGCATTAAATTTCGCAGCAATCGTTGCTATAGACTTATAGTTCCAGTCGGGGGTAGCGCAAATGAAATTGCGACGGCAAATGAAAAGAGGCACAATGGCAAATGAAATCGCGACGACAAATGAAAAGAGGCACGATGGCAAATGAAATCACGATGGCAGGTTCTTTTGTCGAAGTTCAAAGTCGAACAGAAAAACCGGATAAAAATGGGTTAGGGATTCCAATACACAACACGTTTTTTTTTTCCGATTTTCAACGAATAAATTCGCCCGCTCATGAAGTTCGCCGATTTTCGATTTTGAAGGTTAAAAAACGGCGAACGCGGTGACTTAGCCTCTATGCAAGAACTTCAGTTGAATCCAACATAAACCCTTATACAAGATCCAATCCAATGTGACAATCGTGCCCTTCCAATGGCTCAAGAAAAGTAACATGGACAATACTAGCAAAGTATTGTCTCCAATAGAAAAGCACAATAACATGATAAATGCCACACATTCATATGAGATAAACCCTTAGATGAAATTTGCTCCAAAGAAAGATATATCAATTAAGCTCCAAGAGAGAGAGAGAGAGATCCAAAAATCCAACCATGAAATAAAACTTCCTTTAGAATAAAATATCAATTGTTTCCTTAGATTTAACCTAAGGTGGGGTAAAAATTAAAATACAACAAAATCCCCACTTAACAACTAACTTCTACTCGAATACAAAAAATGGTGGTTAAAGCCACTAGTACAATTATGAGATACACGAGACCCTTCAATGATAGGAATGTCTCCAATAAGCAAGGGAACAAGTGGTTGGTGATGATGCTAGATGGCCTCCAAAAGTCCCTCCAGGAAATGTGCTTCAAAGGAATGTCCACAAGACCAACCTCAAAGGCCTTTTCCAAGTGGAGTCTCCAACAATTCAAGCCCTTCAAGCGACCAAGATGTCCACCTTAGCCTCCAAATGCTTCTTCAAAGGTTACTAGTCCAGCAAGGAAAGTCCACAAGAGGGTTTGAAACCATCCAATGTGTCCACATGGAAAACCTACCATTCAAGTTGTGTCCACCTTCCAACCAAGAAGATGCTTCTAGTCTACTAACAAGCCTCCACAAACTTTTTAAAAGGGGATGCTCCATCGAGGTTTGTCAACAAGACAACCTTCAATGAACATGTGTCCACATACCAACCTCCCCCATCTCCAAAGAAGGCAGCGCCCCAGCAAGAGTTGTCCACAAGATAACTAATAGAACCCTCCAAGATAACTGGCAATCCAAATTTAAAGAAAAAGAGATCCCATAAGGAATTGGTCTCCACCATAAATTTAGGAATGGTGAAAGCATGTCTCTTTTCGATGCAGCGACTCCTAACGCTGAGAGAAGGCTGCGGCTTGCTGTCCATCTGCTTTTCTTTAATGTATCAAACAATTCTCCCTAATGGCTTCAGACATATCTGACTTATTTCAGTCTGGCACATCTTATTTTGGCTGATGATGAGGCTGCGACCTGTTTAAACTTCTTCAAGGCTGCTACAGGTTTCAATTATGTAGTGACTGTGCCCTAATTGTTTTCCTACAGGTTGCGGTCTGCTCAAATCTTCTCTGCAAGGACTTTAAAAAGTGATAAAATCCTCCATCACTGCTGCGTTTTAGGCTGCTACAGGTTTCAAAAGGAACTGCTCAAAATAGGACAACTCATTATCCACATGATCCTACAGGACTGTTTTGAAGTTTAAAGTGAAAATGCTTCCAGGCTGCTACGACTGTTCCTTACACTATTGTAGTTTCCTGTTAGATACACATTATTGCTGTTACTTCAGAGGGCTGCCCAGATTTGTTTTATATCTCTCCTTCCTGCTATCTGGAACCCAAAAATTCCTAAAAAGTGCCAGGAACTCTTGTTCTTGTCCATATTCATGCCCATATCACTTTGGGTAGCACTCAGTATGCTTTATTAGGTATGTAGGGTGCTCAGCGTTACATGTTGATTTTTGTACCTAGGAAAGTGTTCCCGTAGGTGACTTTAGCCTTAGTCACTTAAAAAGGGGAAAATAAAGCGACCCTTGCATTAAATGACTTGGGATGAGCATTTAATTAGACTTTAGAGAATAAAGTCACTTTTTAGAAAATTTAAGTGAGGTGAGTGAATTTAATTTTTAAAATGAGATCTATGAGCATTTAATCTCATCCCACTCTTATGATCTAATCTCCACCGTTGGATTAGATGAACCCTAGGGTTCTCACCAAAAAGGCAAGGAAAGGCCATTTCAGTCACTTTTGCAGATTGAAGTGAAGAGAAGAGGGCTGAGAGAGAAAGTTACTTTTTTCTGAGAAAGAGAGAAAAAACTGCAGCACGCATTTCGAGGGAGACTACAACAAAAACATGGCACTGTTTTCGAGGAGAAGGATGGCACGAATTTTGAGGCAGCAACATTAAAAGTTGATTGTCCATACATGCCGTACGATACGACTCTCGAGGAAGAAAGGTACGACACCAAAATCGAGGAAGAAAGATACGACACTTTTTGAGGAGGGTTTTTTCAGCACAGAAATCTAGGAGGTTTTTTGGGCACAGAAATCGAGACAACTAGCAAGCACAAATCCCAAGGCATTTATTGCAAGCTGTACAACAGGCTATTGTACAGTCCGTACAACAACACGTTTTTCGAGGTTGCTACAGGAAAAAAATCAAGACGGTTCCATACACTCCAGAGCAGAATGGAGTGGCAGAAAGGAAGAACATGTCTATTGTTGGAGCAACCTTCAAGGAAGAAGAAGCCTAAGTGGTTTCAAGAGACCTTGAAGGAAGCTCAGGAGTTTGGGACACCCAGGGAGCCAGTGAGGGCTATTCAGATGCCAGACAGATTGGGCATGGCATTAGTGGCTAGTTTATGTGATTCAGAGCCTTCTACTTTTGAGGAGGCCTCCCAACGTCATGTTTGGTGAGATGCCATGATGGATGACTACCATTCCATCATGAAGAACGACGTATGGGAGATAGTTCCGAGACCTGAGGGGAAGTCAGTGGTGACTTCTCGGTGGCTTTACAAGCTAAAGCATGCTATAGATGGTAGTGTGGAAAAGTACAAGGCCAGCTTTGTAGCGCGTGAGTTTTCACAGTTTGAGGGAGTGGATTATGATGAGACCTTTGCGCTGGTTGCTCGGTATATTTCGATCAGGGCTTTGATTTCCAATGCTGCGGAAATGGGTTGGAAGATCCATCAGATGGATGTGAAGACCGCATCTCTCAATGGAATCATACAAGAGGAGGTGTATGTTGAGCAGCCTCAGGGCTTTGAGATTCATGAGAGAGAGTCTCATGTTTGCAAGCTGAAGAAATCCTTCTATGGGTTGAAGCAAGCTCCTTGAGCTTGGTACTCCAGGATCGATTCTTACTTGCAGCGGATGGGGTCTCTGAAGAGTGAGGCAAATCCGAATCTCTATTTCATTATGGTTTGAGATGATCCGCTCATTCTTCTGTTGAATGTGAATGACTTATTTATCATAGGAGGAGAGAGACCCATTGTAGCTTGCAAGAAAGATCTTGCTTAAGAGTACGAGATGACCGACATTGGGTTGATGCACTATTTTCTGGGATTGGATGTTTGGCAGGAGCTTGGACATATTTCCCTGGGACAGGGAAAGTATGCAGTTGATATTCTGAGGAGATTTCGGATAGAGGATAGCAGGCCGATGTCTACACCGATGGTCACCAACTGGAAGACGCTTCATGCTTCAGGGGGAGAGTTGGTGGATCCTACACTATATCGTCAGCTCATTGGTTCGTTGATGTATCTAGTCAACTCTCGACCAGATATGTGTTTTGTGGTGAACACTCTCAATCAGTTCATGGTTGAGCCTAGGAGAGTGCACTGGGTAGCCGCAAAACATGTGTTGCGTTACCTTGTAGGAACAGTGGAGTATGGTCTGGACTATAGGAGGTCGGATGGGATTAGGTTGATTGGCTTCACAGATTCAGATTGGGCAGGCAGTGTGGCAGATCGAAAGAGCACTTCTGGATGTTGTTTCAGTTTGGGATCGGTAGCAGTGTCGTGGTTTAGTCGGAAACAGTATGTTGCTTTGAGTTCTGCAGAGGCCGAGTATATGGCAGCCACACAGGCCAGTTGCGAGGCGCTGTGGCTTCGCAAGTTGCTGGTGAATCTATTTGGTCAGGAGCTGAGGCCTACCGTGATCTACTGTGACAATCAAAGTTGCATCCAGCTCTCTGAGAATCCAGTATTTCATGACCGATCAAAGCATATTGAGATCAAGTATCATTTCATCCGAGATTATGTTCAGAGAGGAGTAGTGACTTTACAGTACATTTCCATTGATGAGCATGTGGCAGATATTCTGACGAAATCTTTGGGGAGGGGCAAGTTTGTCTTCTTCAAGGACAAGTTGGGAGTGGTGCAGAACACCTTCCTTAGTAAGAGGGAGTGTTGATTTTTGTACCTAGGAAAGTGTTCCCCTAGGTGACTTTAGCCTTAGTCACTTAAAAAGGGGAAAATAAAGTGACCCTTGCACTAAATGACTTGAGATGAGCATTTAATTATACTTTAAAGAATAAAGTCACTTTTTGGAAAATTTAAGTGAGGTGAGTGAATTTAATTTTTAAAATGAGATTTATGAGCATTTAATCTCATCCACTCATCTCATCTAATCTCCACCGTTGGATTAGATGAACCCTAGGGTTCTCGCCAAAAAGGCAAGGAAAGGCCATTTCAGTCATTTTTGTAGATTGAAGTGAAGAGAAGAGGGATGAGAATGAAATTTCCATTTTCTGAGAAAGATAGGAAAAATTGCAGCACGCATTTCGAGGGAGACTACAACAAAAACAAGGCACGATTTTTGAGTAGGCTGGCATCTAAGTCACCTGACACGAAGACACGGGACACGGAAAAACGAGTATCCGACACGGACACGGCGACCCCTGGAATCAGGACACGGAGGACACGTTATATATAATATTAAAAAATATATATATATATTATACAAATTACTGTAATAGAGAAAATATTGAATCTTGATAGTAGATATTGATCAATGTTACATCATGAACTTCGAAAAAGATACATCAAAGATTCAAACACCAATACCATACAATTTTACAAATCAATCAAACTCTAGATAGTAGAGTCTAAACTCTAGATAGTAGATAGTAGAGTATAAACAGACTAGGGCAAGCCTCTTAAACACTTATAAGAAAATACCCTTGTTAAGGTTTACAAATTACTACATATGGGCTTGTCCTTAGACTTTCATACTGGAAAATGTTGTTTGGGACAGTCATAGTTAAATTGGCTTGGATGGAAAATACATTGCATTCCACAGTCCCTTTGGAGTTGACAAACACACTTTTGCTATCTACTTGTGAAAACTTGGAATAGCTATAACTTTTGGCAATGGCATCCACAATTTTACTGAAAGTAACGTTTGGAGTCTGGACTGATAAAAGAAATACTTGTTGGCTGGAAATTATCATTTATTAAATTATTTGACAGTCCCATCTGGCATCTATCTATCAATTTTCAAATTGTCATTTTAGTGCTTGGTTGCCAGTGGCCACCTACATCTGCATAGCAAATATTGACATTGTTTTACAAGCTGGAAAATACATTTTGTGACAACTCTTGTATTAAATGTTTGATTGCAAATTGGGACAGTCATTCCATTGTTTATTTTGCTGGGAATTACATTGCCTACGGCTACAAGTCACCTCTTGCTCACCAATCCAAAGCTGGAAGTTACATATCTGTTGAAAACTTGAATAACATTTATGATTTATCATTTGAGTCTAGACTCTACATGCACAGTCACGTTATGAGTCACGTTATGCCATACCCCTAAACAACGAAGATTTAAATAGCGAAAAAACCCTAATTTCATCACTTTTCACAGGACACGTGTCCTAAAATCAAGACACGTTACAAAAGAGTGTTGGACACGCGTTGACCACGTGTCCCAGGGATAAGACACGTTTTGACCACGTGTCGGACACGTACCGTAGCGTGTCTTCAGGTGGACACCGTGGGTACGGACACGTGGGCCAGTATGGACGTGTCAGGTAACTTAGGCTGGCATGGATTTCGAGGCAGCAACATTAAAAGTTGACTGTCTGTATAGGCCGTATGGTACGGTTCTATATAGCACACAAATTGAGGAAGAAAGGTACGACACACTTTTCGAGGAGGGTCTTTTCAGCACAACAATCGAGGAGGTTTTCTGGGCACAAAAATCGAGACAACCAGCAGGCACGAATCTTGAGGCATTTATTGCAGGTCGTACAACAGGCTGCCATATAGTTTGTATAGCAACATGTTTTTCGAGGTTGCTACAGGAGAAAAATTAGAGCTGTATTTTTTTTACTGCTTGCACGGAAAACGAGATAGAAAAATTCTCCGGTAGAGATAAGTTGGTTTGGAATTTTTCTGAGTTATTGCTGTAAAATTTTTCCTGAAAAATAAAATCTCTCTCTCCTAACAGGTTTTCCCTTGTGGGTTCTGAAAATTTCATGGTGTGCATTTATTTCATTTTATGTCTTTAAAAGTTGAGTTACAACAGTGCTTATTTCAGTCTGAAATTTTATGTTATTTCCATCCTTGCATTTCTGGGTTGGGCATTAAATTGAGATATTTTTGACACTTAAACCGGTTGCTGAAACTGAGAAAAACTTACATTACCTACTATGTCATACTTAGTTGGTATTATCAAGTCAGCCGGGTGATGAGAACAAACACCATTGTTTATCTTTTAGAATTCAGAAGTAATTCAGGCTTCTTCTGGGAACTTTTTGTCACACATGTTCATACCCCCTTGGGGAAATTGTAAAAAATGTCCTAGCATTTAATTTTTTATAAAAGGATCGGCTTCCCAGACTTGAGCATCAAGCCGACTAGCCCAGAGTGTTTTTTCCCTTGATTATTATTGGTTGTTGAACAAATGACTAATAATTTCTGAGTTTTTTAGTCACACCTCCAAAGTTGGGGTAGTCGTCTTGGTGTTTCGGCCTTAGAAGGTTATTAGAGCCTTCGTGCCAATGTTTTTTAACATGCTAGGCATTGAAATTGAGTCGTATGGACATGTGCTAGGTCCCCCTAGAGTTTTGTCAGTTTCCGAGAAAAATAATTTTTTCCTTTTTAAGCCAGTTTTTAATGGTTTAATTAATTTTTTTTTCAAAATGTAATAAAAGTTTGATACAGAGTCCGTTTTTGACGTGGGGACACTCGTTTTCACACCCATAGCATCCACTTTACTCTAGGGACCACTTTCCACATCAGTTGGGCAGCCGAAACACCCCATGGAGCATTATTTAGCTAAAGATGCATGAGAAGAGCATTTTAATGCGAAATTATGATGTTTTGACAACATAGTCAAAGTTTGAAGAAAGCAAAAAATTAAAAAAATAATTAAAAGGGGTGACATGGCATGGGTCCCTCTAAGGCTCATGTTCCTCTTTCAAATTAACTTTGATTCAAACTTTGGTTGAAAACTTTGTTTCAAGCATATGGAAGCTCACGTGAGGAAATGGGTGACATCATGGAGCTTTCACATTAGCATGTGGAAGCTAGCGAATGGGGAGAGTGGGTGGACCCCTCCCCCCTCACTTTGAAGCATGTTTTGGTATTAAACTTTGACTTATAAAACTTTGGGTTATGAATAGCGCATGCATGAAGGTGGGAGTTTGACGCCAGACTCCACGTTAGGGTGAATGCTAGCGAATGGGGAATGGTGGGTGGACCCCTCTGCACTTGGTGCTTTTTTTTATGAATAAAAACCTTGGTTTAAGCATATGCTAGCGAGTATGGTAAGGAAGGGTGACATCACCCTCTTTCACCTATCTCACCAACCCTCGTGAGCTCACGCGTGAGGAGAAAGGATGTTGAATAGATCTTTGTGGATGGTTGTTTGGGTGTGATTGGCATTGATTGAGTGTGTTGGCAGTTCCCCTGCAGTTCAACTCCAGATTAACTTAGTTCAAGCTCAGATAACTCTGAGTGTATCTTTAGTGTTGGTAGCCCCCTAGGGGCTTGGCTTTGGCTATAAATAAAGCAACCTTTCTCTCTTCCAAGCTAGTTTGAGTTGGATAGAGAATTGGTTTTGCTGTTGTAATACTATAATTATTTTTGTTGCTTGGAATAAAAGAAAGCTTTGGAGGCAAGATGGTGTCATGTTATTATGTGTGGATGAGCATTGCCATGTTTCACTGAGGTAACTTGTATTTGTGTTCATAACTTGTTTATTTTGATATTGTGGATCCAGTGCCAAAAGATTGTTAATAAGTTTATTATGATCTCGGTAGGAAAGGAATTTGTTAATAAATTTATTGGCTATCTCCTTTTCTTTTATGCATGCCTAAAGATCTAGATTTAACATGCTTTATAAGATTATATGCATGCTATGTTAATATCTCTATTTATTTATTAATCGGATCTCACAAGCATCTTTGCAAGCCTTTGGATTAGCTACATGTTCCTAGCTTGGAGAGGTCGCTGATCTAGTTTGCTTCTTCACTTTCTCCAAGCTTTCTCCAAGGCATAGTCCCTCGACATTCCACCGAAAAGCTCCATGGTTGATCATTCGGGCACCAAGGCACCTCTTTCACTCTTTCTCCTTTTTTATCAACACTTCCTTGGTTACTTGGCTTTTATATTTTAGATCTACTGTTTTAAAGCTAGTATTTTTCCTAGATCTGAATATATAGAAGTTGCATGCATAGATTTAGTTTCATTTAAGAAAAGATCCAAGTCCTTTCTTTCTAAAAAACTAGATCTAGCAATAAAAAGTTTTCATTTTTATAAGTGGTTTTAAGTCAAATTTAAAGCTTCTTTAAGGTGAATAGTCTTTCATTTTTAAAGATAAATCTTGCATCTAAGTGCACATTGCATTGGCTGCCCAAAAGGCAAGCCAAGATTCCAAGGAAAGCTTTCCTTGGTTAAATTTTTTGCATTCTTACCTAGTTTTAACTTAGAAATTTTTATGATTTTTTTTTTGTGTTGTCCAAAGACACATTTAAAGTGTGTTTGGGCACTTTACACTAATTAAGGCTTGCTGTTTTTTAGCAGGTCTGTCCAAAAAGAGGAGGAGGTGCTGTCTGAAAAGCGAATTTTAGGCCATCTAGACCCCCCCAAAGGTCTCACCATCTTCCGTAATCATTATTGTCGTACTTTGTAAGCCCTTGTGTTCGTTCTGTATAAGAACCAAGCGACATTTTTTCTATCAAGTTGTAATCAAATTTAATAAAAATCAAACTCAAGTAGGTTCTTTTGAGCCTACTCCCCATCCCCATGGGGGGATCTGTGTCATTTTTTCTATTTTCTTTCTTTTTTTTTCTTTGTCTTTTGTTTAGTTTAGTTTAGTTTTGTTTATTCACATATAAGTAGTCTACTTTGTGTTACATTGCAAATTGTTGACATCTTTTCGAGTTCTCAAAGTAAACTTACTACTTACCCAACGATTTCCCGAGTGACCCAAAAGGGGAAAGAGATTCGTGGTAGGATAATTAGATAATCGTGTTTTCCTTTTCAACACTATAATTCTAATTTCAAAAACTTAAAACACTCATAAAATCAACCCCTCCTTGCTTTCTCGATTGCGGTTCACTTGATTCGAAAGAGATCTTTTGAGGTTCATTTTTTTTTCTTTTAAAAGAAAACCTTTAATAAAATCTTTAAAATCCTTTAGACTCCATTGTGTATGCTCTGTATCGTTGCGGTTCGTCCGATCAGTCGGCTGCATCAAAAGCAACGTGGATGACTAGGTTAATTAAGTCTTCACGCCCCGAATTAACCTCCCAAGCGAAAATCCAACGCCTCGAATTAATCCGTTGTGGTGGCAAAATCCACCAAGCGGGAACAACTGGGTAGCGACCTTGGGACACCATTAGGCTACACCCTTGTTGGTGTAGTGTTGAACATGTCTCAGAGACTCCAACCAACCCACATTTCCTTGCGGGGAGCCGCATCGGATAACGATTTTGGACATACTCCTCGTACCTTCGGGTATATTTGGAGTCCCCTTTTCCCTTAATTTAATCAACTCATCCCATATTTAATCTAAAATTTGACCAAGTGTACTTGGAACTTTTCTTTCAGCAATACAACAACATTTTCATTTGTGGACTCCATTATTGGCACTGGTTTCTTTTTACTTGATATCATCATATGTTTACACATGCTTTGCTTATCATCTATTGATCTTTATGTTGTTGTGGTTTAATTAATATTGCAATATCTTGTGTCATATTTGGTTTATCAAACTCCTAAATAACTCATTCATCACCATCACACTAAGCTTTAAAAAACCTTAGCAATTTAATAGGGTCTACCCCCCTTGGCTTCGATTAGGAGTTGGCCTAAATGGAGGAGTCAAGAACAAGGTGACAGCCTTGACTCGAGGCTTTCCCCCAAGGACACACCAAGTGGCTTGAATATTTCTGCCACATCCCCCCTAGGTGTGTGAAAGGCGACAACACTCAGAAAGGCTTATCAAGGGCTGCACCATACCCATTAATGTTATCATGCACTGCAAATGCTATCTGACAAGTATGCACAATGGAAAACCCTACAAAATAGGGGGTAGCACCTCTCATATAAATAGAGCAAGAATAGAGTCCTTTTATACACAACCATCACATCGTCATTTCTACACTTCTCTTTGAACTTGTCTTGTAGAAGAGATTCGCTAGGGTTTCCTCATGAACCATAGGGGAATCTATTGAAGGGATGGAGGATGTACAGGTTGGAGTTTGCTATTGTGGAGGAGATGTTGGTGATGATCTTGATTCTCTGTCTCTCTCTCTCTTGAATCTTCACTTGTAATTGTTTATCTCTCTCTTTCCCATGAGGTGCTAGGGTTTCTTGGCCTTTTTGTGCATCTTGGAGTTCTAGGGTTAGTGTTTTATCCTCGGAGATTGGTGATTAGGGTTCGAGAGCAAACCCTTGTGTGGATTTGTGAAGAAGAAGAGGAGAAGGACATCTTGCCTTGGATATGATGTTAGAGAGATTCTTGCACTTGGATCTTCTTGGTTGAGCTAAGGTTTGATGATTTACCCTAGCTACGACTTTTTGGATGGTTGGATTTTTGTATTAGCCTTGAATGGAGGCTATGGTATGTACTTGTACCTCATCTTGAACATATATATGAAGTTTCTAGCTGTCCATATGTTGTACCATTGGTAGTTTTGAATTTCCAGCTATATCTTCTTTATGCTTTGCTATTTATAGTGATTTATGTCATGCTGATTTGACATAAGTAAATTGTAAAAGAGCAAATTGTTAAGTGATTTAACATCTAAAGGAAGAATATAAGTCGCTGCATATACTGTGGTTATTTAGCTGTTAAAATAGATTTTTAAATCTGGTTGTTTGTTGTTGAGTTGCCCAAGAAGGGCTGAAAACTTGTCTTAGATTCGTATCTTTTCTCCTGGAATTGCCGTGAAGTTTGGAGTTGTTAGAAGTGAATTATTGTGATCTTCCTCTATTGTTTTACTTTTTAATTTACAGCAGTCCTAAAGGCTAAATATTCTAGGGCTAAGATTTAAGAAACCTTCTGGGAAGAAGGTGAAATTTTAGTTTTGCATTAACTGTCCAAGTGCATGAGATTTCAACATTTCCTCCCTAGAGGTAACCACATTAACCATGAGCACTTCATACCACCCCCACACAGATGGGCAAACTAAAGTGTAAATAAATGTCTTGAACAAGACTTGAGGAATTTTGTGAATGAACGTTAGTAGTAGTGGCGTAAATGGCTACACCTTGCAAAATGTTGTTAGAACACTACATTTCACACTTTAGCTAAATGCCTCCCTTTGAAGCTTGAATTTGAAGTAGGAGATTGGGTGTTCATCCAATTTCAACCATACAAGCAAATCTCACTTAAAATTGCAAGAATCATAAACTTGTGCCCCAGTTTTGTGGTCCTTATCAGGAGAGAGTAAGCGAAGTAGCCTATGCATTAGATATCTGAAACAAAGGGAAGCTACATGATGTCTTCCGTGATTCATGCTTGAAGAAAAAATTGGGTCCAATAATTCCTATACAAAGATAGTTACCCTTTTGGACGAAGAAGGGCGACTAGTACTGGAACTCCAGGGTATTTTAAAATTCAAAACTGAAGTCCTTCATTCAAGAGATGAGAACAAATACCTTATCAAGTGGGGGAACCTACCAGAAGATGAAGTTACCTAGGAAAATGAAGAATTCATATCAAGATACTCATCTTTACCAATGCTTAGAGGATGAAACATTTCAGGAGGGGATGGCTTGTAATATACGCTAATTAGAACATAGGTTAAATATAGGAAATTAATCCAAATTAATAATAAATAAATGGTCGGAAATAGTAAGAGTAACGGTTCTAAATTCTAATATTATGTGTACAAGTAAGTGGGCCATGAATCATTAAAAGACACCACTTATGTATAAATAAATCAAATATATTTTTATAATATATAGTGGTTTCCTTCAACCTCACCTTCCACTATGAGCTAGTCATGCATGCATGTATATTGTCTTGTAAGATTGCAGTTGTAGGTCAATAGTGAACCGCAATACTGAAGGCATAGATAGAATGGAAGTTAAAGCACATAACCCAGGATTTATTCTACAATGACCTTAAAATACAGTAGTGTTACATCTGAGTAACTTGATTTGTTTATGGCAACGATATGGACTATGCGTAGTATATATATCTGCTAAATTGACTACCGTTGTTATTATCAAATTCATAGTGGTCAGCAATATATTTTTCTGTGCATTGGTGTCAGTTTTGATCTGGTTGAAATAGCTTCATTGGTGCCTGTATTAAAAGAAGCATGTGATTGAAATAGGTTGACTAATTTTTGGTATAAGTGTAACAGACTCTAGTACAGATTGCTCAGCTTTTATCAAGGTTCCTTTGTTTTACTTAATTCATTTCACATGCAAGTGAATGCAAATTGAATTAGAATGTGCCTGCATTGCAGGTTGATATTCCTGAAGTTTTTTGCATCTATCCTTGGTGGTTATCGCAACTTTGTGGTGAGTTCTATTTTTAATAAAATTTGAGTCAGAACTGATTGTTCAAATTTTTTTTTTCTGTGAGATGGTGTTTGTTCTTTTAATGGTATCTATATAATAAACATCCTTTGCAGGAGAATACAGCAGCACGGGTGTTCAATACACAGGCTTTCTTGAAAAAGCGATCTCGCATGACCAATCAGGCACCTGAGCCGATGGTGATTTGATATCCTTGATTGTTTAAAATGGGGCTGTGTTCCGATAATAGATAATTACTTGCAAAAGAGTTGTCGTGGGATGGTTATGTACATTTCTATACTTTTCTTCCAAATTTTGGAAAGGAAAGTCCTCTAGCATAAGAAATGGATTAAATTCCCTGTGATTAACAATATAAAATATTGTTTCTCATGCTAGAGATGAATGCTTCTTGAGGCCATAGCATTTTAACTTTTAAGCCTTGAATTTATGAAGTACTGCAATTGCTTGCTCTGTTCTTCAAAATGTTGTAGGGATGAGAAAATCAAGCTTCTTGTTTGTCATTGCCTCCCTTGGAAATATAAGTTGACAGTTACCTCATTATTCCTGTTTTCTTAGATACTGTATTTCAATATTTTTGCTTATTAACATGAAGTTGTATTTGAATTTTGCTACCAGGTAGTTCAGTTTTTAGATTCACAGGGTTTCTTTGAATTCCTGGAGAGAAGCCATGGATCAGAGGAATGCGGGCCTAATCTCCTAGACAAGCTACAAGATGCAATAGCTAGAGGCCAAAACCTTTATTCTGTGCTACCGGATACCACTAGTGAGTTGGAGATTGTAACTGTAGCAGACCCAACTGGTGGAGCTGCAGGTATATCTATGTTGGGAGTCATTATTGGATTGAATATCCTGGAAAACAATGTGCACATTTCAAGTCAAAATTATGCTCTCTTATGTACTATTTGGAGTGTTTTGAAGAGCAACTCTTGCCTTCAAAAGAATATTCATTGATAGACTTGGTTACAAAATAACCTGCCCTCCACATGGTATATGTTGTAAATAGAAGCATCAGATCCATCAGTTATGCTTGTCTACTTTGTTGTTATTGGTTGTAGGCTTCATAATGACAAAAACTGAAACCCTAATGAAAATTCGTCTGGGATATGTGAATTTGGTTGTATTGAAAATGGATAGGTTTTATTGAAAAGTTTTAAAGTTTTAAGTAGTGTATCTTCCTTAATAGGATTTTTGTTTCCTTTTGTAAAAAATATCTTCAGCAGGACAAGGTTGAATTCCAAGAAGGACCATTTTAGATTGTTTCCTTTTAATTAGAAATTGATGGTCCTTTTCTTTTCAAATGTGCAGATTCAGCAGCTCCATATCAGTACGATCGTTTCCCTGCCAATGCTAGGACTCAGGATCAAGAAGATAAACGGAAAGCAATTCTGGCTGCTGCAAGTGCAGCTTTGGAACATCCTACCAGGCATATTCTAAGGTATGGATTTGTTTTTTTCATTGTAAAAAGATGCATTATTGGGATTTTCATTGCCACATTTTACAGACGTTCTTTTAAATAAATTCCAGTCCATAGTATCATGGTCAAATGTTCTATCTTGGGCTGATGGTCTGAACTTGTTACTTATACATGTTATTTTTCCTGGAGAAGCCTTTGGCATTCTCTGGAGATATGTGTATGACATATTTGGCAGGTCCATTGCCTTTTGGTTTATCTGTGGACATTTCTCTGTGTCTCACACAAACAGAATCTTTATTTTCAGTCCGTTATTTCAATATTTTCATTGCCTTTCTAAAATTCAGCATGATTCATTTTATCTTTGCATGTTTTTCAGTCCAAGATCGGCTCTAACAGGACAGAATTTTGCCAGAGCAGAAAGTCTGAGCCCAAGGGAGAGAGCTGTAAGCTGTTAATTTCAAAATTGGTTCATTGTCTTTATTTGGTATGTTTTCCTTCATTGTTTAGTGATTGTCAGTTCATAAACAAGCTGCTGGTTCATAACAATGTTTGCAGGCAGAGAGAGAACGCATGGTTCTTGACATAAAGGTCAAGCTACAGGTGGAATTCCCCACCCATCTCTGCTGTTCAATATGTATCTATTTATTTGTGAAAAGCTTGTTCCAGTGTTCAATTAGTAGTAAATAAGTAATTTTTGAATCTTATTGTTGAATTGGAGTCTGGAGATTCCCTTTCATTTGAAGAATTTTGAAGGAAGCCAGCTTATAACCTGTAAAGTCATTTTTTTTCTGCTGGATCGAACCCATGTTAAGTGATTTTGTACTCTTGTGAACATGGTAAAAGAGCTTATATTATGCATCAAATTTAAGCTGCCAAAGTTGGTCACTCAACTCGATAACAATGTCTTGATTCACCCATGTAAGGGTGTTGGGATTGCAAATAGTTTTGATATTTTTGTCATTTTAAGTTTGTGTTGTACATTTTTGAAAACCAGATTTCTTTCATGTCATATCAATGTCAAACAGCAGCTTTCTGCAATTGTGTTATGTTCAGTGCAACCAGCGTTTGATCATATAGGCACTATAGATGTGCTGCCTTAAGCTGGGTGCAACCTACATCTCATTAAATGTGCAAGAACAGGTTCTGATATTCTGTTGTATGATTGTATCTAATTTTGAGTTAGATGCAAATTGCTTTGGATCTGACAGGGACTTTGGATGCGCCTCCTTAAGCTTGGTGCAACTGATGACCCACTTTCTTCGTTTGAGTATGGGACAATTCTTGGTATGACTGACATATTATCTCATTTTTTTTCAGTTTGTTTCTCACCCAATTTCCTAAATATTTTATGTCAACCTGCTGAGATTAGAAAGTGTCAAAGAACCTTTATCGTAGGACAAGCATATATATGCAACCTGCTTCCGTCCATCTGTATACTGTCGAACTCATATTGCCCATTTGTTTCAGCTCTAATTGAGTCAGATGCAGAAGGTATAGGTGGAAGTGGATTTGTTGAATGCATCAGGGAGCATATTCACTCGGTAAGAGTCGTGTTATGATGTATTAGTAGACAATCTTGTTTCATTCTCTCATGTAGTTTTTCTGAGCATCTATGTCTCATTTGCAGGGATGGCAATGCCAGTTGACAGAGGAGCAGTTCATTGCAGTGAAGGAGTTGGTAATGTCTGTCAGAATTGTCAATTTGTCTGTTATAATAGAACAGAGTGAATAGGAGGAGAACTGATCTTACAATAGGCAATTGTGCTTGTAGATTTCACAAGCCAAGACACTATATTCCAATGGTTTAAACTTTAGATTTTGCCCATAAGAGCCCTTTGACTGATCTCTTCAAGGGCTCTTAGGATCCATTCATGGGGAAGGTTAATCCTTGTTGATCCATGGATGACTTGCAAACACTTTTTCTACCTTTTAATCATCATGAATAGTTGGGGGGGGGTTGGTGCTTGGGGTTCATGGGGGCCCCTTTAGAAACCAAACAGTAGGCTAGGACATAGATTCCCTCCAAGTGAAATCTATACATTGAATCCCATCCTTGTTTGTTGCCTTGCGTGTGCACATATACACTCACATTGCGGAAGATTTTTTGGGATCACCCCTCTTCCCTAGAATATTTGGATGGAGGGTAGTTCAACTGCTAGCCAGAATAGCGATTGGTATGACAAGAGACTCTATTGGACTTGAACCTCTGACCTATGTCCTTCCTATTGATAAAATGCCTAAGGTGGATGGTTTAATTGATTGAGCTAACCCTTGAGGCTATCGAATTTTTTCCAAGGAAAACATCATGGGGAAACCCTTGGGCACTTTCCCACATTTTGTAGATGGTACTTAGTGTAAAGTCGTCGATGTTGATTAGGACACATGAATTGGTTGGGACATTGAGTGAAGCAAGCGACATAGGAAACCAACCTAGGGTATTGATCTTGAGATTTTATGCATAAACTTCAAAGCACTCAACCTTTCGAGCAAGCCCAATAGGCTAATCTTGAGTCTATATCTATCTATCTAACTATATATATTTCCTTCCATAGAAAAACCTCATGTTTTTCCATATTCATTAGGAAAAAGATTGCACAATACAATGCTGACATCAGGTCCATCCATAGAGAATGTATTACCCCTTGAGTTCAATATCATATCGTTTTGCTATCTACAAACCCTTGGAATCAAAACAATCCCTTAGAGGACTCTATCAAAACAGTATCATCGTTTACATCATACATACTTGAACAAAATCAGCTAGAGGCCTTTCCAAAACATGAAGCCCATCGAGCCAAAAAGAAGAAAGAAAAACACAATATACTTTCCCAGATGGCCTAAACCAAGATTACTTGGGAGCGGGAAGCAAAATTTTCAGAAGATTTCGGTTTGGAAGTGTTTTTTATATAATATATATTTTTAATATATTTTGATGCATATATGCCAACAAATGCTTGTAGAATGTTGAATTAGTCATGGAAAGCATAAAAACATGAAATAAACCATAACATGATAAATCATAATACCATATAAAACATGATTCATCAACCATCAATGATTCAATCAATTATCATATACTAGTGAATTTGTTAAACATTGGTCCATTATTCATAACATCAAGTTATCAACCTTACAGCTTCATAGTTCAACTTCAAACTTCAAACTTGAATTGCCATGTAATGTTCACAAAATATACCATAATAAATATAAAAGAGTCAATGACTCAAGTTCTCGAATCTCAACAGTGCAGAAACTTGAAAGTACTGTAAATAAGAAAAGACAAGAAAAGTAGATTTTATGGATGTTTCCTCTTGCCACGGGAAATTTCTAATTTCTTTTCTCGTGATCTATGAGCAAAGGGAGCGGGATTTTCATCCTCAATAGCCACTGATGTTGAGCGGCTTGAGCCACATCCAAGACTTGGTCCTGCATGACCCCCCCTCGTTGATGCAGGTGGGGGTTGTGAAGTTGAACCTCTAGGTAAACATGGTGCATCTGGGAACAAGGTAGTAGATGGTGGTGGCATTGTTGCTGCTACTGCTGCATGGTCATCCTCATCTTCCAAAAGCTCATCCTCCAAGAGCTCTAAAGTTAAGGCTCCATCTTCCAAGTTATGCTCCTTCGGATTGTTGTCCTAAGTGACATATGATCTATCGGTTTTGGCCTGCTCACAGTAATGAGTCAACAACCTCAAGTTGTAATGTACATAAACCAAGCTTTCTACCCAATTTTCATTTAATCGGTTTCTTTTCACCGAGTGGATGAAGCTATAGGTGCTCCAACACCTTTCTGTAGAGAAACTGTTTGCCACCTGTGAAAGCACTTTGGTTGCCAATTTATGCAAGCGTGGGCATGATGAGCCATACATGTTCCACCATTCAATAGGAGGTGCCCTATCTCGATCTTTTCTAGCATGCAAAGTACCAAATGGACCAATATCATTGAGGTATTTGCTTAATTCACTACACAATAAGGCATATTGCTCTTCATCGTGGACCAACTTGTCTATAGCAGCCATGTACCCAACTTGTACCTCTGGATCTGTGTGGGGCTTTCTCCTAACCCCACCCCCAGGTGCTGGTTTGGCCAACCAAGATGGAGAATAATATTTTGGTGTTAATACATATGCTAAGGCATGCAGTGGAACGTTGAGATGTTCCCACCTTTTGACCACATGTGTGTGAATATTGTCATACAGGATGGGATCCTTAGATTCAACAATATCTTTAATCTGGCCCAACATGCTATCCATCTGCTCATACACTTCCCCAATTATTGGCTAATCTGTATCTGCAAACCGAATCATGTGATAAATGGGCTTTGTGAACTGCAAAACAAACTTGACACTTGCCCAAAATTGACCATCAAGAACTGTCTTCCGCATCCTAAAAATCAAGCCTGTCAGATGTGGATGTAGGCTTATCTTTCAAGAGTTGCCATGATTCACTTGATACCATGCTAGCCAATGCCTCTCTCACCTTCAAAAGGCGCTTGAAGGTGACGTAATAACTAGCAAATCTAGTCTTTGCTATCTTTAATAGCTCTAATTTTGAGTTAGTGCGGAAAATGCCATAGGCATTGCTATGGTTGGTAATAAATCTTATCATGTGCTTTCCCTTTTTGTACAATTCACCAATCCATTTGTATTCATTTTCCTTCAACTTAATAATGTCATGCATCAAAAGGTTCAATGTGTGAACCAAACACCCGAACCAAAATATGTTGGGGTATTTATCTTCAATGATTGCTCCCGCTGCCTTACAATTAGCAGCATTATCTGTTATGACTTGGATGACATTGTATGGACCAATAGCTTCAATGTTTTTGAATAGGAGTTCTGCAATGTTCATGCCGGTCTTGAATTTATCTGAGTAGTCATGTGCTTAAGGGAAGAGTGCACCAGTAGCAGAGACACCAAGAAAATTTATCAATGGCTTACCTTTCACATTGGTCCAACCATCTGATACAATTGATACCCCATACTCATTCCAAGCATTTGTGAATTGCCCCAAAGCATTTTGGATTTTGTCTTTTTCCTTGTCAAGCCCCACAATTCTAGCTTTGTCATACCTAGGGCTCTTGTATCCTGCTGGGGCAGTGCGGATGGCCTCTACCATTTCATGCCAATAGGGTGAGCGAAGAACATTGAATGGTATGCCACACGCATAGAGAAACCGATACACTTTTGAATCCACGTCATCCCTACCATTTTGATCAAGGAAATGTGATATTGTCTTGCCACGTGATTGTATGGGAGAGAATCCATTGCGTTGGGTGGATGGGCCTCCAGTTCTTGGTGAGCATGAAAGGTCATGGTCATCCGATGATCTTTTTGTTATGTTTTGTGCTTCAAATTCTTCCTTCTTATACATGGATCTTTGTGTTGATGCCACATTTGGGCAAACACAAACTTTTACAGTTTTTCTTTCATCACATGGCATGTGCCCACATAGATGTCTTCTCACACGGGTATATGAACCTGTGTATGTCTTTTTACAATGTGGGCAAACAAACTTTTTGGTTCCACCCCCTCTAGTTATTGCCTGCCTTGTGACATATTTCCACAAGGGTGTGGGGACCTCTTTGGTTTTCCTCCTCCTCTCCCCCCTCCTCTTCCTCCTACTCCTCTCCATGGTATGTGCCACTTCCCACTTCTTCATCCTCTTCCTCATTCCTCCTCCGGTTTCCAACCACCACCATCAAAATAACAAATGGAACCAACAAAATAAACTATAAACCCATCATCATGGTTGATGCTAGATGGAACTAGAGATTTAACTTGTTGCTTGCAATAGAATGAGGGAGGAACTAGAGATTTAACAATGTACATTACTACATTCTAGTCACTAAATTCTAACACAAAGAAAATGACAAATGAACAAAGAAGGTTGTAGAGCCTACCTCTTTGGCTCCCACTCTCGAATGGTGGCAACCTTCTCCTTCTCCTCTCCTCTCCTCTTCTCTTCTTCTGTTCTCTTCTATTCTCTTCTTCTCTTCTCTTCTCTTGCAAAGTGATAATGAGGTTGGAGAAGAGGGATTTATCCCCCGAATCCCTCCTCCTCCCCTCCAAAAACCAAATCGCATCCCTTTCCTCTCTTCCGCGGGTCGTGGGCATCATTTAATGGGGGAAGCGCTGTAGGAAGCGACGGGAAGCACTGATGGAAGCGTCGAGAGCGAAGCCGGAAGTGCGGGAGGAAGCAATGGAAGCGTTGATGAAGCGCGAAGGAAGCGTGTGCTTTCGGACAGAGCAGAAAGTGAAATTTTGAAGGAGGAATCGCGCTTCCGAAA
>LPNX011061958.1:1189288-1298263 GCA_001517045.1 Pseudotsuga menziesii | reverse complement strand
GGGGGGGGGGGCACTTTCTCGCAACCTTTGCCTAAACCCAATCATCAAATGAATTATTGGTCCTCCAACGAATTCAGAGGAAAAGTAAACCAAATACAAGTCTTGAACTTCCTCAATTTGCTTCGTCAAGTATGAGAACTTGGAAGAGATAGATCCAAGGGAATGTACTTTGTTCTCTTACCTTAACTTGATGAAGAAGATGATAACCCACACAACAAAGAATTGCAAGACGAAGACACCTTGGGATTAACCCCCTTTGGTAAACCAACATCGGTCAAAACATTTCCGGAAGAAGAAAGCAACACACCATGAAGTGAATCAATGCCCAAATCGTCTACCGTTCCAAATAGGATGCACCCAAAGATGAAAATGAAATTCCAAGAAAGAAGGGGAAACATTGTCTTTGAAGTAAACTGGAAACACATTGCTACCAATCCCCCAATCAACAAAGCCATGTACTAGATGAGTGAGAGAGAGATGATCCGAAGAAGGATAAGGGATATGCTCAATCTACCTTAATAGCCTAGAGAAAGACTCCTTTTGGGAATCCTCAATCAAGTGAAGTTCTCCACCCCTCAAATATCGAACCAAAGAAATAAAATTAGGGCTTGTCATCGCCAACCCATGTCCAGGTTCTAGGCAGGTTATCGATTTTTGAAAGAAACCAAAACATTGTGCAAGTGCCAATGACGACACTAGACAATTCGAAGCCCTCAATAGATTTCAATTTGTTTGTAATCTCTAGACTGCAAATTTGATAAACAAGTTAGAGCCTCTAATATCCGATTCAAAGGATGCAAAGGAAGTAGCAGGGAAATACTCTACGAAAGGTGCCCTAATCTGTTGATAACAAGAGTATCCACCTTGAGGATGAGAAGGTCCACTACACCCTTAGAAACAAGGACAACCGCCTTCCTAGACAAAGCTTCACTCTCCTTTGGATTATCATTTCCTTTAGATCAAACAAAATGCGTCATCTTCTAGGACACTAATGGAACAACCCCCACAATATCATAATAAATTGAACCTCCCTCATAAGTTGACTTAGCCTTTATAGAGGAGGAAGTTGAAGAACTAACTCTTCGTTTTTATTATGTGATGTCCCTCCTAAAGTAATCTGAAGAATATGGCAAGCTTTATGGCAAGATTTGTAGTGGAAGGGAATCTTATCATAATCTAGTTCTTGAATCCATTTTTGTTCCCCACAAACTAGGGAGATATTATCTAAAAGCCATCCATTCAATACTCAAAAGAACTAAATTATGAGGCATCTCTTCTTTGTTTAAACTCATCCAGGGAGTCCCCGATAGCCTTCAAAAGCTTTAAACAACATAGATGGGTTGGCAGATTTACCAAATGAACCCATAATAACTTAAGCTCTCTGAAAGCATGCGAAGAAACAAAGTGCTTTGAACACGGCAAAAGAATCAGGCCCACATCACTGTGGCACCAAGGGCCTATTGTTAAGATAAATTCATGATCCTTTGAGAAATTTTCACCTTTGAGCCTATTGTTCGTCGAATGCACACCGTCAGCAGAAATCTTTTGAAATGCTGTTTCCTAAGTGTGAAAGGTGTGGCCTTGGGGGCAAGCAAAGAGCTAGGTGCTGTCACCTGATCCTAGGTCCTTCGTTTAGGCTAACTCCTAACGAAGCCAAGGGGGGTAGTCCCTAACAAAGAGTTGTCTAAGGATCTTGGGTTTAAAAGTTTTTGGATGTATGGTGTGAATGAGTGTTGTTTAGGAGTTTTTATGAAATAAACACAATAAGAATTTAAGCAATCCAAGTTGCTGTTGCAAAACACAAGATAAGATATACAATATATAAGATGACCGAATTCAAAGCATCCACACAAAATAAATCACTTAAATAAATAAAGGACAAATGGTCCAAATTAGGTGATGTAAATGAGTTTCAAGACCGGTGCCAAAATGGAGTCAAATGTGTGTTGGGGGTGCTAAAATACAAGTCTCAAAGATATGTTTGTGAGATCGTTTTGCAATGCTCTTGGTAAATTTTATTGTGTATTTTAGAACGATCTTGATTATTAAAGGTGAGGGGAATTTCCAAGCGATACGCAAAGGTACTGGAAATCTATCCGGAAATACTCTAGGTTGCTTCGTTCAAGGACATGTTGGACTATCCAAGTTTACAGCGAGGCGTTCAATAACAAACCAACCATTGCAAACGAGATAAAGCTACCTAGCGCCCCCAATAAGAATTTGCCCACTTTCGAGTATTACGTTCAACGTTGGTTTGTTGGTTATGGGGTGGTGAATTTTATTATGTTTGAAGTTGGAATTAAATGTGTGAATTAAAGAACCTACACCATTTTTGAGTTTCCTAAGCTAGGGCAAAGCATACGTGGTGTAGAAAATGGTAAATTCCAATTTTATGGGGAATAATGAGTTATGAATATTTTATTAGAGCACAGAAACAAAGCTCTCCGATAGAGAGTGCTCTTGATCCACCTTATGGTGAGATTCAAGAGACTTATCTACTCTAGTATGAAAATGCAAGATGCAACAATGCTCTCCGATAGAGAGTACTCTTGAGTCATCTTATGACAAGTTCAAGAGACTTTGTGTTCTTTTTATGATTAACAATTAGAGAGCAAGTTACACAATAAGTAAATAAAATGCAAATAATAAAATCTTATCTAGCAATTAGTAGTTCTAGTCAATGAACAACTAACAATTAGTGGGAATGGAAACTAAGTCTAACAAGAGGACTAAGCTAAGTGCCTTTTTTAAGTTAAAGTTAAACTAAGTAAAATATGAAAAAAGGAACACAAGACACTTCCCCCAAATAGGGGAAGTAGAAAAAATGGGAGGCTTGATCCCACTAGCCTTTTTATTAATAGGTTACAATACTTTGGGATTCTAGCCCTTGAAGAGAACTTTTGGAAAATGAAAAAAGTGAAGAAGCCTTAATTGGCTTTTACAAAAAGGCTTTTTTGTTTGTCTTCTTGGTTTTGTCTTCTTGTTGGGAACTTCTTCTTCAATCTTGCCAAGTCTTTAGACTTGTCTTTGGTTGATCTCTTCTTCAATACCTACACAAAAAGAAAAACAACAACTTAAGCACCCATTATTCGTTAATAAAATCAAAGTAAATCTAGGATCAAAATGAAAATCTAAGATCTAAATAAGGGCCACAAGTTTGGAATGTAAACTAAGAAATGAGATGTACTAAAGATCTAGATGCGAAATCTAAACTAATCTATATGCAAAATCAACTTTTAAATGCAAGCTTTTGAACTTTTTCGAAATGAGATCTAAGTTTGAAAGTTTTAAATGCAAAACTAATGAACTTTAGAAATGAAACTAGATGCAAATGAGCAAAGAGCTAGAAGGAGAAAAAGAGGAAGGAAATAAGTGGAAAGAGAAGTGGAGCGAATGGGAGCAAAAGCAAGCTAAGAAGGTTGTAAAAAGAAAAGAAGAGGCTGCAAACTGAGGTAAAAGGTGGCAGCGAACAGTGGTATAAAGCTGCAAAAAAGAGGAAAGCAAGTGGCTGCAAACAAAAGATAAAAAAATAAGAGACTAAACAGTAATGAAGTGGGCAGCCAAAGCAAGGGAGAAGAGGGAAGGCAAGACTAGGAGCTAGGGCACAAAGAGAAGAGCGGAAAGAAGAGAAAAAGGTAGGGAGACAAGGAGAAGAAATATGGAAGAAAGGAGGGAAGCGAAAAGAAACAAGGAAGAGGAAGACTAGGAAAAAGAGGTAAGAGGAAAACAAGAAGGTCAAAGAGGTCGAAAATGAGAGAAAGATCAAACGAAACAAAAAATCAAGTAGGACACGTTTGATAGGTTTAAAGCTTGGAGAGAGCCGACTCTTTAATTTTTCCACAACTTCAAAATGGTAGATCTAGTAACCAAGAAAGAGTTCTAATTTAATATGTGATGGATGAGAAGAGAGCCCTTTTGGCTAAGTTTCTTGACTTGGAGGTAGAAGCTTTGCAGATCCTGCAAGATGAAAGTGTTAGATGATAAAAGCTCTTGTTTTTTGAAGAAGCAGTTGAACTTCAACCTTTTCTCCACCTTTGGTGATCCCTGAAAACACAACTCTCAAAAAAGAATGATATCAAGTGCTAGAATACTAAGTCAAACAAATATCCAAAAAACACTAGTATTACTGACTACGTCCTGTTCAATTTAAATATTTGAAAGACCTTGCATAGATAACCAACTTAAAGAGGATAAATGGTTAACCTTTTGTGCTAGATTGATAGCCTTCCTAAGCTAGCAATGAACTTACAATTCCAAAGAGAGAGTAGGGTTGAGAGAGATATCACCTCATACAAGATGAAATCACAACACTAAAAAACCATGCATGGACCTCCAAAGTCGCTTTTATTCCACTTTAAACAATTGAGAGCATTACAATTTTGGCAGAGTTCTCTTGCACATTTTCCTTCTCAAATAAGGAGCAAGAGACCCGCTTTTATAACAAAAAGAGACTACCTAAAACCTAAATCGAACCTGGCATACAAGGAGCCAAAGGAGGGAGAAATCCCTTGATCAATGGGCTTGGAGCAATGCTTGGAGTTTAACTCAAGTCTGTGGTAGGCGTGAGTGGGGAGGTGGCCTCCAACTTGGCAAGGCGCACCCCACTCTCACTCCTAGACATATCAATCAACCAATAAACATCCTCCACTTAAGAAGTCGTGAGCATGCAGTGAGGGTGCATTCCTCCATCTAGGATGAAGCTTGGAGTTGATTGTTTGCTTAACTTTGAGTTATGGTTGGTATGAGTGGGGAGGTGGCCTCCACCTAGGCAAGGTGCCCTCCACTCTACCTCAAACTAAACACCAATCCAATAAACACTTGCCAACTCAACCAATTCGTGAGCTAGCTAAGGGAGGGCGAATTCCTGAACTGAAGATGATTGGTAGTGCTCCGATTGCTGACTGAATCAATTTGGTGAAGATTTGAATCATCTTTAATGCCAATTGCCATGTCATTTAGCTTGTTTATTTAATCCATTTGGATTATTTTGGAGCAAATTGGATTATCTCCAATTTAATATTTTTTGATTATTCTAATTAATATTTCTCATTTATTGAATTTTTGAGAAAATATTAATTAAATGGCTAAATGACTGTCCGAAACTTAGGATTAGTGGGTTTAGGTGTTAACTGGATACTTTGGCTTAGAAAATGATCACTTATTTGGCAAAATCCACCCCCAAACCACTTAATTATTACATTTAAAAAATTTCCAATTAAATAATTGGAAATTTTAATAATAAAATAATAAAATTAAAAAATCCAACGTGTCCGGTAAATTTTTTTCGAACAACGCTTAAAAACACCTAGGGACCTAGGAAATGACCATTAAAAAGACTCATAGTGTCTAGTAGGTTCATATACATCGGTTAGACTCTAATAACCTCCCAAGGCCTTACTTTCAAAATCGAGCATTCCGGCTTTGGAGGAAGCAGGAGAAAAACTCATCGATTATTACTCGGCTAAAGGCAAAGCATAATCGACAAGGGAAAAAACTCCCTGGAATACCTTAGTTGATAGTTAAGTCTTAGGAGATCGAGCCACTCAAAACCCCTACTAGCACATTTTATTACAATAGCTCCATGGGGCATGGTCATTTCAGTACAGAAACAAAAATGACTTAGCCAAAACTGGCTAGGCATGAAAATCAGAACCTCTGATACACTGGATATGAACATGGATCATCAACTGGCGGCTCAACAGAAGGTTCAACTATTATACAAAATAGTTGGTAACAGAGCCAAAGATGCGACTTGGAGGAAGTTGACTGACACTCACAAAAGTCACCGTATATAGCTTGATCTCTTATCAATTTCACACCCTCTAGATTCCATTCAAAAGGAAAATCAATTGAAGCTCACCGACCGGGGGATACAATGCTTGTTGCACTTGTGGGATGACTCATATTCTGTATGCTTCCCCTGCGATCCACTGCCTACCTCACAACCAACTACCATTGCCATCACATTGCAGCGAGAAACCCTAATTTTCACAACCTGGCCAGTTGCATTTCCACTCCCTGAGCCCATTGATTTTTAGGCTATTTTAATTAGTCCTGTAGATAACAATTGAGACTTAAGTTACATATGCATTATGCAATTTCTTGTTAATCGTTTGGATGTCTATGCATGTAGCATACTATTGTAGCTTATTGCTTCAAACCATTCATGGATATTAATGTACTATTTTTTTGACTCAATGTTCTTGTCAACACTAGCAAATGATAATTGCTCTATTTTAGATTTAACATTGGGTAAAAAATGTCTTGGTATGCTACAACAATCTTGTTTGATTAAGAAGTCATGAGTAAGGGGTATCTGTTCTGCCAAAGTTGTCAAGGGATTGCACCTGGCCCCACCCATTTTCGCAACAATAGGCTCATGCAAGCATGCGCACAAGAACACGCATGCCATCTTATAGACTTGGACCTGGGTGGGGGTGATAACAACACCCTGCTTTCACTCACTTGGCAGGGCATTGTTGACAGAATAATTATTAATTTGAAGTAGTTGTCGTTTTAGGTCTCTTGTATAATTATAATAGGATCTTTGGTTGGAAAAAAGAAGATAAAATGAGAAGACTTGTGAATGTTGATATGCAATATAACCTCGAATACTTGAAGTGGTGAATATTGGGTTGAGAATGTATTATTGTGAGATTTTATTGATAATGAAGTTATGTGTGATGAGTAGCATATATTGAAAGAAAATGCTTTTCTATTTATCCTGTGAGTGGCTTAATGTCATTAAACTTTACATACGTGGATACCTTTCGTTGAATTTATTATGGTGTTATAGTACGTTGAATGATTTGAGTAGTTTGACATCAAACACAACTAACAATCAGGATTGTTTTGGTTATTTATTTAAATATCATACTTTGCATGATCATTATAGTTTAGAAGATTAGCTTGCAATTTTACTTTTTGTCTGGTTTTCATCTGGCTTCAGATAAATTCCCTAACTTTTTACATTAACTGGATGTGGTGTTACAGCTTAAGACAGCAATAAACCGTGCCACTTCAAGAGATGACATGATTACTGTCAGAGATGCCTTAGAAATTTCTGCTGAAATATATAAAAGAGATGCTAATAATGTACCGGATTATGTTCAACGCCATTTGGGTACCCTTCATGCCTGGGATGAACTGCGGTATGTTGGCATTATCTTTTATCAGTATGCTTTTGCAGAATCTGTAAATGTTTCATGTAATCATTTATGAATTGTTCTCACTTCTATTTATTCATTACTTGTACACAAATTCCTGCTAATTTTGAAGAGATATTGCAGGTATAGTTTTTATTTTTTTGGTTGTGGCTTATCGTAAACTGAAGCCATTTGTAAGATATCTGAAGACTTGATCCCATTATCCGTTTTTGGTGGAAGTTTGATAGATTCTACACAGATAAACTATTGGAATTTATTTTCTTGGCTGTCTGAAGTCCCTTTCAGAGCTTTTAAAGTTTTATCCATGTTGGAAAGAAAGGGGAGGGCTAGTTTGTTGATGAATTTAAATAAAGATATGGTATCTTACAAACTTGAAAAAAAGATTTAAACTGTAGTCTTACTAAAATTTTGTACTATATTACAGAAGGAATTACATGGATTACTTATGCATCATTGGGTCTCGATATAGCTTTGTATCCTACTTTGCTTTTTAATACGCATGTTCATAGAGGACAGTCAATGCTTCATAATTTTAAAAAATTATATATGATAAATAGAGTTCAGGATTAACTCAATACCAGAAGCAACATCTATATGCAGTAGAGTTATTCCTATCCTATGTTAAGTGTATCTGTCAAACAGGATTGCTTTTTTGATATGATGCTGCTCTTTTACAATTGACATGGTGCACTCTGCATTTAAAGTAACACGGGCTTGTGCACCTACTTGTCCCATTGGCTGCTATAGGAAATCGATAAATGTTCACATGCTTTCTTTCTAAGAAAACATTTTACGGTTGCAGGTTTTGGGAAGGATATTTTGATACCATTATGGAGAAAGCCTCAGATAAGTATGTACAGTTCATCCCAGTTATGCATCAAATAGATTAAGTTGTAAAGTTATATTTTTTTCCTGTTCAGATTGAGGATTTATATATCTCAGCAACAAAGTCATGTGTCTGCCTCAAGTCTTATTTACAACCAAGAGGATTCTGTCTACTATTCTTTGTGACACTTGTTATTAAGCTAATAATTTTAAATCTGGGCTGATTTACCACATGATTTAGGATTGCTTTTACTGCATTGTGCTGTTCTAGATGTTATTTAACAGTAGTAGAAATAGGGATGTATATAAGTACACAAACCGATAAGTTGTATCTTTAACCATTTGCTTGCAAGCACTCCCTACAGTGTGCTGCAGTTCTATTCTTGTTGGCCATTGTTGTTATGGCATCCAATAAAGAGGCATTGCTTTGTTACCTGAAAGTCTGCAATTACTCTGTGATGTCTACATTAGAAAAAGAAAAAGAATATAGAATAGAGCCTCTGTTATTGACTTCTTAATTTGTTATATGCAACCACATGAACTAAAGAACTGTGTTGTTAACAATTTGGCTGCAAGACCTTTAATGTGGTGCAGTAATTCTACTAGTGGTCTTCATTTATATGGTATCCTATAATGAGACATTGCTCTGTCACGTTAAAGTCTGTAATTAGTCAATAGGATGTCTTCGTTATAAAAAGAAAAAACATAAAAATAAGGGACTGGATTATTAGCTGGATTATTGTTCAATTTCCTTTTGCTTCATGAGCTGCTTTTGTCTTGAGACTATATGTCATGATCAATGTTTATTGTGCATTACTGCTTTTTGTTTAGCATAGAAATAGAAATCACCAATGCCATGCTGCTAAATACCGTGTTTGTTGTATGGCCTAGGCCTGAAATGAAATCAGAATTTTTTTCTGTCTGCCTTAATGCAAGGACAGACTTTAATTAAGTGCATAATTTGTTAAGTAGATAAATTGTTCATTACTCTCTAGAAATAATTATGGCTGCTTCAGCTAAATTGGTGGTCTTGACTCTTGAGCTTACACCAGTTATATATTTTGAAGGTTTTAACTTTTAACAATGGTGCTGGAGTTGCAGGACATATACTGATCTTCTGTCTTTTTTTTATGTTTAGGCTGGCCAACTATGCTACATTAATCACTGAACAACTTGTTATAATCGTGTCTCAGATGGTATTTCCTTTACACATTTGAATGGATAAGATTCTTTTGATGAGAATATTACGCACTTGTAACTGACGAGATACTTTTCACAAAATATTAGGCACACGAAGCTTGATTTGATTGGTAATAGTGTACATTCTTCCCTTTTGTGTTCTGGTTAGATGTATCTTTTTGTTTTTTTCATGCAGGCTGGTTTAGGAATACCTGATGAAACAGCCTGGTTCATAGTGGAATCAATTGCACAAAAGAACAATCTTGGATACAAGCAACTTGTATGCCACTTACCCATGCTACCTTGTTTCTAGTTATTTCTTCATGTTTTGCTGTTATACTGTGCCGAACATGACAAAAAATGCATTAGTTTACAAACAATAGACTCAATTATAGATAAATGTATAAATGTTGTTTCTTACATTTTGAGATTATATTAATGCGTACGAAAGACCAAAATAGGTTAATACGACTAGGAATAACAACATTTTACAATAGCAATAAGGAGTGCCTAGAACATCTCCTAAGTATTTCTAAAATCATGGGAAAGATTGTGTAGACCTACACTGTTGGGAGCAGGTGTTAAATTTGTAACATGTATTTAAATTTTAATAGCAGTAACAGTCTTCTTTTGAATTTCTAGCAGACTTATATCAGCAGTAGCAGTAGTTAAAATTCCGAGTTATATTGCAGCAGTAAGATAAACATTCATCCACAAATTTAGACACAAGAACACAGATTTTTACGGGGAAACCTTTCAAGGAATAAAACCCCAAACAATGAATAATCTTTCCTCCAGATGAGATGACTGAATTTGTACATGAGCAGATAAATAGCAGACCTTTACGTAACAATCAAGCTGCCCTCAGGGTACACATTCCAAGAAGGAATCAACCATAGAAGATGACTTTCACTGAACAAGTGAGCTGCTGTTGACTGCCGTTGACTGTGCTGTTGACTGAGATGATTACCCAGTAAATTTGATGGCTGAGTATCAGCATTTACAAGTCTGCTAGCTGCCTGGAACAGTCCCCAATCAGATTCGGCCTGTCTGGAAAAGGCCCTAAGGGGCTGGTGCTGACTGTACTGAAGTTCGGTCTGCCGTAGGATGCCCTAAACAGGGCTCGGACTACTGTAGCATGCCCTAGATAGGGCTCGGCCTGCCTGTAGAAGACCCAAGTAGGGTTTGGCCCTCATAAAACATGCGCAATAGGGCTGTTGCTGCTGTTGCAAGAGAATGGACAGACCTCACGCCAGCCCCTACATAACTGGAATAGACCTCAAGGCTTTCTTCAAGCGCTGAACCAGTCCACACGTGTAAGAAGGAGAAAGAAAAAGAACAGCAGTTAAAACCCCATAAATTGTCTTCTTGATCAGAGATGAAGATCAGTGTTGCAAATATCTCCTATTTCTCCTGATATTTCCGATTTCGCCCAAGTTTTTTGTGTTGCCGATTTGTCCAATATTTTCATAATTCTTCAGGTCTAAGTTTATTTTTGTCGACATTTTCTGGTAATTCCTGATATTTTCCCCAATATTTTCGAGATGTTTCTTTCTAGGCCCTCGACAATATATTCCCCGACACGATATTTGTAAAATTGATAAAGATGTCTTGGATGATTTGAACAAATGAGGATGCTTCTTCATTTATAGACCATCAATGAGAGACAAATTCATAAGTTAAGGAAACCTCTCTTAGGGGCTTTTAATCTTTTTGGTCTTTTGACATTTGATGTCCTTTGATGTTTTGATCTTTTTGGTCTTTTGATCTTTTTAATCTTTAGTGCAAACTTGGTCCTTTTTTGGTGGGTACTTGGAGCATCAATGGATTCCTTGGTCCTTCAAGGTGGTTCCATGACAACAACTAGTCATTTCTGGCATTCTTTTTGGTCTTCATGATCCACACGTGCCAACTCAAAGTACATCATCATAAATAAGGAAGATTATTCATTGTTTATCTCCTTCTCCTCATTGACACCAAGGTCATGTGCTAGGTGCTTCAACAAGGGGTGGCCAAGCCCTTGAGAAGGTCCCATAGCCCACTAACCATGGAGAGGAGAAACTCACTTGCCTAGATCCAATCTAGGGTTTCTTGGTTCTTGACCAGGTTCTTTAGTGTCAAGTTGAAGGTTGACCGAGGTCAACATCTTGGTAACTGACCAAGTGCTTCCATTCTAAAAGAATGGCTCTCATCCCCAGGATGAGCTTCAGTCCCAGACTGAATTATGTTGATTAACCGCCTGGTCTCTGACCAGATCATCCATTCTTCTGGAGAATGGTTCTCGACCGGAAATTGAGCTTCATTCCTAGACTGAATGTTGATCAACACCCTGGTCGCTGACCAGGTCCTCCATTCTCTCGGAGAATGGCTCTCGATGCTTCCTAGAAATCAACACTCTCTCTTAGCGAGAGAGGCATTCTTTGCAATACCAAGCTTCTCTCAGAAGTACACAAACTTCGTCAATGATAGAGGCTTGGTCAGCATGTCTGCAATTTTCTCATTTGTACAAATGTATTGAAGTCTCATGGTACCTCTCTGGACCATATCTTTGATAAAGCGATACTTCATCTCAATGTGTTTCGATCTGTCATGAAACCTTGGATTCTCTGAAAGCTTCATGCAACTCTGGTTATCACAATGGATAACAGTTTGCTCAACTTTCCACCGAACAAATCAGAGAGTAGCTTCCTAAGCCACACTACTTCCCTGCAGGCATCATTGGCAGTAATATACTCAGCTTCAGTTGTTCTGAGAAATGGTAGTAATATACTCAGTTTTAGTTGTGCTCTGAGCTATGGATCCTTGTTTCCTGCTGAACCAAGAGATCATGGTTGATTCCATACTGAAGTAATACTTGAATGTGCTTTTCTGGCCCACTGCAATGCTTGCCCAATCAGGGTCAGCATAACCAACTAACATTACTCCACTGCTAGAGGTGTACTTGAGCCCATAAGCAATAGTGCCTTGCAAATATCTAACCACATGTTTAGCATCTATCCAATATATGTCCTTAGGCTCATACATGAACTGACTCAATGCGCTCACTGCATAACAAATATCTGCTCTCGTATCCACTAGATACATTAAGGAACCAATAAGCTGACGATACTGAGTAGTGTTGATTTTTCTGAGCAGCATCGAGAGCCCTTCTCTTAGGAGAATGGGACCACCTGGTTCGGGACCACTGTGAAGACTCAACCCAGTGTTGAGTGACCATTCTGTTGGATGGTAGATATCTGGTCTGGGACCATGATATAGACCCAACTCTGCCCCGGGTAGACTCAACCTAGTATTGAGTAGACATCTGGTCCGGGACCACGATGTAGACCAGTCTAGTACTGGTAGACTCAGTTTAGTTTTGAGTAGCCATTCTCTTGGAGAATGAAGGAACTATAATCCCTAGACTAGGTCTAGGCATGTGTGGCACTCTGACCCTTGATCTATGGGCTTGGTGTGCTTCTCCAAGGATTAGCTACCCTTGGTTAAGTTACCCTTGTACTAGATCTAGGTGTCACACAGAGTGTGAGATAAAAGCATTAGTAACTCTCTTGGTTTATGATAATTTACTTTTGGAATAGAAAAGGACCACAGGTAATGACCACAGGGGCACTTGGAAAAAGGCCAAAGTCAAAATTCAAAATAAATAAAGAATTTTGTACCACAAGAAAAGGACCACATGTGGAAGTAAAAATAAATAAGCACTTTTGGTAAAAGTCAAAGATAAATAAAAAGACCTTTTGGTAAAAGGTAAAAGTGAAATTAGAAAAAGATTAAAATATTATTATTTTTATCTTTCCTAATTCTGGTCCACTTAACAGGTGAATGAAGGCTATAAAAGAAGATCAAGTCTTCTAATTATTACACACAAGTTTGCTCTAACAGGTGAAGCTGCTATTTTTGTTGAAGAAGATTTTTTCCTCAGCCTAGGGCATCCTCAGCAAACCCTCAGCTAGGGTTTTTATCAACATTCTTTATCTCAGAATTTTGGGGCAACTTTTCTCTTTTTCGGGCAACCATCTTTTCTCTCTCTCTCCTCACGGGCTGTCCAATTTTCCTCTCTTCGGGCAAGTGTGAAGGCTCAGCCTCTTTTCTTAACATCACGGGTAGGCCTTTAGAGGGCCCTGTCCTATAGGCACCCTCGGGCAGTCTCTAGCAGGCTTACCCGTGAGGGTTTGGCCCATTGCCAACCCTCGGGTAGCCTAGGGTATACCCTAACAGGGCTACCGTGGCCATGGGCATGGCTGCAAACCCTCTGGGTAGTTCAGGCAAATCACGAGCAGCGTGGAACAATCAACGAGCAGTGTGGAAGGGAAGTCGGGCAGACGAACAGGGTCACAGGCAGGTAAAACAGTCAACAGGCAGCAGTAAACCTAGATCTGTATAGATCTGTACGACCGTACAGATGTACGGCAGGAAGGTACAGTCATTCGGGTATTTTCAGATTTGACTTGGGCAGTCTGTATTTTTCAGGGTAGGAGAGAAAAAATCGTTTTTTCTGATAAAGCCCTAAGTTGGAAATTTTTGTAATTTTGGAAATTGTAGTTGAATTTATCATTCTGATTTTTACTGATAAATTTTACAATTACTGTGGGTAAAATCCAGATCTGGATTTAAGGAACTTTTTGAAGAATTTCCTAAGTCATCTCATTTACGAGATGAGCTACTAATGCTTTTGGGCTTTTTGTCCTTTGAAGGTTTCCCCAATGAAAAATCTTGTGTCCATTGTGTTGATGTGATGAATGTGTTTTTACTACACTGCCGATTTGTTTAAAGTTTATCTGCAAATTTTTTAAAGTTATATGCGAATGCTAAATTTCAGCATGGTATCAAAGCTTAGCATGTGAAAACATAGTAAAGGGACACTGCTGTTGTTTTTCACTAGATCTTGGAATAAGATTTGCAGATCTAACATTTGGATAAGTGACAGAGATGGCCATCAATGGTTTCAAACCAGAAGAGAAGCTCTATGGTTCAACCAACTTCAATTTCTGGAAGGCCAGGTTGACAACCATTCTAGATGGGAATGACTTGGATGACATTGTTCTTAATGTCACAGAAGAGCCAACTACAAATGCTGGTAGGATTGCTTACAAGAGGAAGCAAGGTAAGGCTAGAAGAGTCATTTATGATTCTATCAGAGAGGAATTGATGCCTAACATCACATGTTTTAAGACTGCTAGAGAATGCTATGATACGTTGGTAAACCTATATGAAAAGAAGGCTCCCAGTCAAAAGAGAGTCTTGAAGAAGAGGCTACGAACTTTGAAGCTGAACAAAGATGAAAGTGTTGGTTCCTTCTTCACAAAGATTAAACAGGTAAGAGATCACCTCATTGCTATTGGTATTACTGTTGATGATTATGACCTTGTGCAAACAATGGTTGATGGACTCCCAAGCTCTTGGGAAACCTTCATGGCATGCGTCTGTGGATGAGAGAATCAACCAACCTTTGAAAGGCTTTGGCATGATTGCATATAAGATGAAGGAAGGAATTCTGGCAAGGTAACCAAGGAAGACAACCTTGCACTTGCAGCAAAGACAAAGAAGTTCAAGAAGCCTTTCCCTCAACAAAATAAGGGTAAGAAACCTAAGGGTAAGTTTTTTGACATGTCTAAGATCGAATGTTATACTTGTCACAAGTTTGGACATTATGCTAAAGACTGCAGGCAGAACAAGAAGAAACCCAAGAGAAGGTTTCAAGCATTTGCTGCAAAAGCAGAGGAAGAAGAAGATGAAGAACCAAAGAAGAAGAAGAAAACCAAGGCCAATAAAATTGATGAGCCTAAAAGAGAGTACTATTTGATTTCTGCTCTAGCTGGTTTTTTCTCAGCTTGCTCTACTTCTTGGTTGGTGGACAATGGTGCCTCCAGGCACATGACAGGTAATCGTGGTACCCTCACCAGTTACAGAAAGAAGAAGTTCACCACTCAGGTAGAACTTGGAGATGACTCCACTTACAAGATTGAGGGAGTTGGCTTAACTTCACTTCAACTTGACTCAAGTACGGTTCTTCATATTGATGATATTCTTTATGTTCCTGGTTTAAAGAAGAATCTTTTATCTATTGCTGGTTTAGAAGACAAGGGCCACAGAGTCCTCTTTATGGACAAGAAGGTCTTTTTATGGGCAAAAGACACAGATCTAGACTCAGTAGTACAGATTGGGGTCCGAGAGGGAGACCTCTACAAGGCCTCCAAAGTTTCCACTCATGCTTTGGTACATCAAACAGTTGATCCTTGTGAACTTTGGCATAGAAGGTTTGGACGCCTTCACTACACAACTCTCCCAGGATTGCAAAAGATGGTTACAGGTATGCCAGAAATTTCTCCAAAACATGAAGGAATCTGTAAAGGATGTGCTCTAGGTAAGAACACTAAGAAATCCTTTCCCAAAAGCAAAAGTAGATCTAAAGGCATTTTGGATTTAATTCATTCTGACATTTGTGGGCCCATGTCTTCACCCTCCTTGAGTGGGTGTTTATATTATGTCTTGTTTATTGATGACTACTCTCGGAAGTCTTGGATTTAATTCCTTAAGTCCAAGAGTGAAACCTTTGACAGGTTCAAAGAGTTCAAGACATTGATTGAAAATCAGATTGGCAGGCACATCTGTATCTTGAGATCAGATAACGGAGGTGAGTATGAATCTAATGAGTTTGATGATTTTTGTCGAGAAGAAGGAATCAAGAAAGAGCTGGCAGTGCCTTACAACCCCCAGCAGAATGGGGTTGCAGAAAGGAAGAAAAGAACGATCTGTGAAGTTGCTAAAGCCATGATCACTGATCTAGATCTTCCTTTGTCTTTATGGGCTGAAGCTACCAAAATTGCAGTATACATTCAGAACAGAAGCCCTCATGCTATCTTGGGTGAAAAGACTCCTAAAGAAGTTTTCACCAAGAAGAAACATGCAGTTGATCACATGAAGATAGTCGGTACTCATGTGTATGTTCATGTGCCAAAAGAGAAGAGGGCTAAGCTAGAGCCCTCTGGTAAGAAAGGTATCTTTGTTGGGTACAGTGATTGTTCCGAAGGCTTATCAAGTATATATACCTAGACAGAGGCACATTGAGGTCAACAGAGATGTGATCTTCCATGAGGAAGCGGTGTTTTGTAAAACCTAGAGCTTTCATCGGAAGATGCAATTGCTCCACTTGAGTTTCCAGATTTAGAAATTCAGAGGGAGGAAGAGGAATTTGATGATCAAATTCCAGATGTTCCTGAGAACATTGAAATTCCACTAGAAGAATTGCTTGAAGTTCCTCCTTCCAAAAGGAGACTTGCTTTGTACTGAGAGACGGTACAAGAAGCCGAGAAGCGTAAAGCTCCTCCAGGGACTTTCAGAGAAAGCATAAGACCACAGAAGTACTCCGGTCTTATGAGTTAACTTATCAATTCAGAACCTTCATCATACGAAGTTGCAACAAGTAAATAGGTATGGGCTGATGCTATGATTAAAGATTTATAAGTCAATCATGAAGAATAATGTTTGGGAAGTTGTTCCCAGACCTGCAGGAAAGTTAGTAGTGACTTTCAGATGGCTCTATAAGATCAAGCATGCTGTAGATGGCAGTGTGGAGAAGTATAAAGCGAGATTCGTAGCTTGTGGCTTCACTCAAAAAGAAGGCATTGACTATGACGGGACATTTTCTCCTGTTGTCAGGTACACTACCATCGAAACCATCATTTCACTTGCTACAGTTTTCGGATGGAAGTTACATCAGATGGATGTAAAGACAGGGTTTCTCAATTGTAAGATTGAGGATGACGTTTATATTGAACAACCTGAAGGCTTTGTTACTCATGGGAAGAAGACCCATGTATGTAAATTGAAGAAAGCCTTGTATGGACTAAAACAGGCTCCGAGAGTCTGGTATGCCAAGATGGATGGATTTCTCCATAGCTTGGGGTTTTCCAAATGTACAACTGATTCTAACTTGTACTTTAAAGTTGTTTATAATCATGTCTTGATACTTGTTCTATATGTAGATGACTTGTTTCTTACAAGTGACGAATAGTTGATAGAGTAGTGTAAGAGGGAGCTTACCTTTGAATTCGAGATGAAAGAAATCGGATTGATGCATTACTTCCTTGGCTTAGAAGTTTGGCAAAAGCCAGGTGAGATCTTCCCGACACAAGGAAAGTATGTGGTGGACATCTTGCAATGATTTGGGATGCATGACTGCAAGTCCATGAGTGTACCAATGACTACGAACTTGACAAAGTTGCGAGACTCAACCTCTAGTTCACAGAGTGTGGACTCTACTCTCTACAGACAGCTCATTGGTTCCCTGATGTATCTCATGCATACGAGATTAGACATCTGCTACACAGTGAATGCACTGAGTCAGTTCATGTTAGATCCGAAGCACATACACTTGGTCATTGCCAAACATGTACTTAGATATGTGCGAGGTACTATTACGTATTGGGGAAGTGTTGACTAAATTGTCATTGATGCCAACAAGTGTGTGTCGGTGTGTCTTGGTGCCCCTTGAGGAGCCCTTGGGGGTGAAGTAAGTGTTAGTGTCTAAGGAGACCTTTTGACCTTGTCCAAGCCCAAGTCTGAAGCCCTTGGAGCCCTTGGGACAATGGAAAAAGCCCTGAACACCCTGTAGAGTGTTTAAGTACCCTAGTTGTTTCCTTGGTTCCCCAGTACCACAACCATGCCCTATTGCCCTAGAATGTGTCGTTGGTGGGTTGAAGAAGTTGCAAGAGTCCAAATGACCCTTTTAGTGGTCATTTACGTTTGTTAGAGGTCATGATACCCTAAGAGAAGCCTATGCACCCCACACCTTGATGGTCGTGTCCATAAAGCATGTGGCAGCCTTGTTGACCTAACTAAAGTCCCCAAAACCTTTCACCTTGGTCCCTAAGCCTACATTCTACTCTATGCGTTGAAACTCTAGTAATACCCCAACTTTATACAAAGATCTCCTCTACATAAAACACTAACAAAACTTGTAACAAGTAATATGGATGAAAAGTTAATTAAAATAATATTAAATTGAAGTACTAAAACATCTTATAATAATCTAATAAATTACTAAATCCCTCTTAATTAGAACTTGTTTTAAATTTAATGCCTAAAACCTTAACATCTCTTTAATTTTGAATTAAAACCTTAATTAATAAAAGTGTTCATGTTAATTAAGCATTAAAATACTTAATAAATTAATGATATTAAATGATATCATTAACATATATTAAAATGATATTAAAATACTTAATAAATAAATGATATTAAATGATATATTAAAATACTTAATTATTAAATGATATTATCTCTTTAACAAGTCGGCCCAATATGGTAATCCTTTTAATATTAAAACATTTGTTTTACTCCTTAAGAAGTCGACCTTTATTCCACCTTCTCACGCCAAAAAATGTATTAATATACCATTGATTTATCTCCATATAAAATTGAATACACAACATAACTAAGTTTTTTATACGTTGGGTTTTAATGAGGTTCGGGTTGGAACGCTTGATGGGACTATTTACTGTTTCTTGTGACATGGACTGCGTATGAAACTATTTCCTCTTCATTTTCCACGAACTCATTCTGAAGGGGTCGGCATCATAGATTCTGAGGCTCCAAGCTTCGAAAGTCAGGGATAAATCAACAGAGGGGACATTTATAGCATTTGGAAGAACGCAGATAGCGGGTGGATCGTTTTTCCATTTCAAATCCTGTTGATTAAGCCAAGGACTGAGTTTCCTTCGCTGGTATGAGGAAGGATTTCGGTGGGGCTACAGCAGAGAGTTTATTTTTTTTTCAAGGTTGATGTATTGCTGAACTGTGCAAGTGAATTCTTGGCTGATTTAAAATTTGACTGAGGCTTTCGAGGGCATACCTAACAGCAGAAGAAAACAGCAGACCCGAGCCTTAGTCAGAGATCATCTCTTCTTGAATTTTGGGACTGAGATAGCTATGAGTTTTCCACAGTATTGATTGGGTTAAGTCAACACTCTTACTTGTCAACAAAGGCAACAACTTGAAGGAGTTTCAACTAAGATATTCACTAAGGAAGTGAACAGTTCGCAGGAAATTATAGTCTAAGGCATAGTATTAAAAATTGGATAAAACGGTTTCGGAACCGGCGGGTACCAAACCGGGTCAAACCGGCAGGTAAACCGGATCGGGGACCGGTTAGTTACCGAACCGGCCGGTTGGTTACCAAACTGGTCCGTTTCGGTAACTAACCGGTCCAACCGGCCGAGTTCGAAGCTGATCGGTCCGGTTTACATACTGCTGTTGAAAGCTGGGATTTTAAATCTGTTTTTTTTTATGGATGATATAAAGGTTTGGTTGTGCCACTGTAATATTTCCGAGCTACTCTTAGTGTTCTTACCTAGAGCACATCCCTTGCAAATTCCATCATGTTTGGGAGAAACTGTTGATGAAATTGTCATTGATGCCAACATGGACTTGCAGTGTCCCCACAAGATGTCATTGATGCCACCACCTTGCTGAAGATGTTGAAGAAGTCCCTGGAGATGCTCCCTCTTGTGAGCTTGATGAAGCATTGAAGTGTCTTAAAGAAGCCTTGAAAATGCTTTTGAAGAAGTCCACTAAGGACACCCTTGCTTATGGTAAGAAAGGGTTTGTGTGAAAAATAAAAATATTAAATTTATTTTTGTGATGTCGGCTTCAAATAAAAATGAGGTCATGTCGGATCAGCATGAGGTCAGGTCGGCTTCAAATAAAAATGAGGTCATAAAAAAAAAAAAATATATATATATATATATATAAAATATTGTTTTATAGTATGTCGGCCCCATCAAAAATAATAATAAAATACAAGTCGGCTCAGCAAAATATAGAGGAGAAATTAGTAGAAATACCCTCTCAAAGTTTTCATTTTGGCTATGGAAATTTCGGAGGAGCTCTGTGATTTTTACTGAGGCAGCCGCAGCCTCACTGAGGAGAATTTCGGGTACTGTAGCAGCTACAGTAGACAGGAAATTTTTTTTAAAGTTTTTTTTATCTCTACAATTGTTTTTGGTGTTTTCTGTAGCAGTTTGAAGAAAATTTCGGGAGAAGAAGATGATGAGCAGCAAGAATTGACCATTAGATTGATGAGCAGGGTTTTCACAGTCCACACACTACAGTCCCGAGTTTCATTAATTTGCAGCAGTTTGTTTTGCTTTTGAAAGCCCTAACTCAGGACTGAGGGCTACATCAGCTTGAAGTTCATTTTTGGGAAGAGGTTGACAGTTTGAACAAGGATGCAGGCTCACTGACTGAGCTGTCTTTTGTTCCTATTAGGAGCAGTCAAAATCGGGCAGCTAACAGCAGTGGTTTACCAACACAAATCCTCAAACATACATTCAACAATTAAATGAAGAGCTCGCTGATTGACTGAACTGAGGCAGCAAATTTTTGCAGCAGTCCCGAACTTCTTTAACAAGTCTGAGACCCAAATTGGGTTAAACCAGCAATGAAGAAGAGTGTGTTTGAACTGTCGGTGGAGGCATCTAGATCTGGGCCGTGACTCTTGTGGGATGCTAGATCTGAACCGTCACTTTTGTGGGCTGCTAGATCTAAACCACCTTCTCTGGGCTGATAGGACTATGCCATGACTGTTCATCCTGCTAAGTGGTAGCTGTGTTCTTACTGAGGCAGACCATGACTTGTTTGGGCCTTTTGCTTGAGCCTGTTTGCATAAGCTGTGACCTCTGCTACACTGTTTGAGGTCTGAGAGAATCCTGAGTTTTGTGTAGTATGCAATCTGAGTTATATGGCTGTGTATACTACCTTATGATCTAAGGCATGTGATGATTTTGGCCTATGTATGTTCATAGTCTTCTCTTGTAAGGAAAAATTCATTGTGATCAAGGGTTTGTTGCATGATAAAGATTTTGACCTATGTTATCTGATGACTCTATTTTGAATGGCAAAATCTTTGAGATCCAAGAAATTTAGTCTTGAATTCATCCTATGTACATGACAGAGAATCAACCTATAATTGCATGACCTTATGACAGAATTCAACTCATATGCTTGACAGAAATTCAACCCATACAGAGACAGAAAATCAGCCCATGCTATATGATGCTATGCTCACGGTTATGACAGAAATTTGTGCTAGTTTGACAAAGTCCTAAGTTTGTTTAAGGACATCTCAAGGTAAGTTGTAGCAACAAAAAAAAAAAACTGATGGTACAGCAGAGTTTGTATGGCATAAAGTATGATAATGGTTTTGTGACAATATTGATAATGCTACAGCAGTGACAGTGTGTGATAGTTGTAGCAAAGGACCTGATTTTTGATGACTAGCAGACAGTGACTTGTGGAGATTTTTGGTGGTCAACTGAGACCCACAGAGATGGTTTTGGTTTGAATTCTTTACCAGCCCATGCAAACTGTCCACATGTACAGCAGCAGACATATACAAGCTTTGACATATGAGGTATGATAAAAATACTGTTCAATGTTGGTACAATGAGTGGCACATACAGTGGTAAATGTTAAGTTATGATAGGATGATATGATGATAACCCTAGCAATAGTGAATACAGTGATGTTTGTATGTATGATGAAGTTTGTATCTACAGTGATGGTGAGATGATGATAGAATGATGATGTTCACCAAGTGAATACAGTGATAGGTTCTTTGACAGTCCACGCTTGAAGTCTTTGACAGTCCAAAATTGAAGAATTGATAGACTGAGTTGTATCCTACATCAAAAGAAGTGTTAAGTAACAAGTGATATAACAGTCACTTGTGTGAATTGTGATTGAGAGTGATGTTTGATATGAAAGATATGAAGTGACTGTTGACAGTACAAATTGACATGATTGACAGCTCTTTGAAGTATACAGTGGTATACAGTACAATTAGGTTGAAGATGACATGATACTGATACAAGTGGCATATACGAAGTAATGATGATATGTAAGTGAAGTTAATGATGCTGTGCATACAGTGGTAACATATAAACAGTGACCTGCATTGTGATGTTGATGACATAAATGAAGAATTGCCAGGACAGAATGCTTTGGGACACAGACATTGTGAAGATTGTGAATTGCTGATATTTCTTCTAGGACAGTATGTGCTTGGACAATGATGTGCTGAATTACTGATATCATTTTTGAATGCTTTGTATAAGGTGTTATACACAGGCCTGATGAATCAATATTGACAGCTGCAAATAAACATTGATGGGTATGCTACTGACTTGATGACTCAGCAGTGTATTGAGGAGCTGTGATTGATGGTTGATGTGCACAGATGTTTGAGCAGAGATTGAGACTATGACCAGCAGCAGAGATGATGAGCCAAGATGATGAGCAGCATTGATGAGCAGAAAAGATAAGCAGAGATTAATGAGCAGCAGTGAGCAATGGTGCAGCAGAGTAGGTGTTGATGAACAGAGAAGATTGAGAAGTGTGTTGCAGCAGTGTTAATGAGAGTGATGAGCATCAAGATGATCAACAGTATTGATCAGCAGCAGAACAGATTGAAGAAACAGATGATGTTGATTTGACAGTGAGCTTTAATTGTAAAAGCAAGCTTGACTTGCATTTGAGGTTAGGATACCTCAAACCCTTCTTAGCAGGGTTTAAGAAAACCAGGCAGGGTCCTGGATGCAGAGCAGGTGCTCTATGTATCAGTAGGTGCTGATTTTGCCTAACGGTTGTAGCCGGACCAAAACTAATATAAAAAGATTACAAATTTATATGGTGTTGTGTTCTTTTGTGTTATGGTTCTTTATGAATGAAATGATGAAGTGAAAGATGTTTATGAAATGATTATGGTAGAGTAATGGAATGATGAACTGGTAGCTAACTGTGATAAGCTAAGAAAAGTTTAAATTGGCTTCACACTGATTCACCCCCCCCTTTCAGTGTCTACAATTGGTATCAGAGCCCAGGCCTTCGTCACAAGCCTAGCAAGCTTGAAGGAGATCCTTAGACACAATGGAGGAAAAGAAAGAGTCATCAAGCAATGACGTCCCTGTACTTGATGTTACAAATTATTTCAGTTGGAGGAGCAAAATGAAGGCTTATGTGAAGAAGTTTGAGATTTTGGAAATTGTCATCAATCCACCCGCTCCATCAAACAAGAAAGGAAAACCAGCTGCACAGAAGGAAGCAAAGAAGGACAACACTACAGCCTTGAAGTTCCTTATGGATGGACTTCCCAGTTCAGTGAAGAAAAGTGTAGAAGAGTACACTTCGGCAAAAGACCTATGGTTCAAGCTGGAGAGTGAGTATCAAAAGGCAAGACCAGAACCCGAAAAGACAGATCAGAAATCAGAAGACAAGCCTCCAGAGGAGCTCAATCAAGAAGAAGATAAACAAGAAGAGGACTCCAGTAAAGGTATGAACTCTTGTGATTATGATAGCTTGTGTGATGAAATTGAGAAGGTTCTTGCAGATGATGATGAAGGAATGTTGAAAGCTGAACAGAGAATTATAAACTATGTATGCAACATAGATCTCAGAGCTGATTGGTTCTTGAACAAAGTTGATCTTAATCAATCTGATTACAAGGTGTTTAGGACGACAACCTTTGATTATATGGATAATCTCCAAAAGCAGAATGTTGAACTAAAGGAGTTGCTTAAGAAACTTAAGCATGAAGGAGTAGGTTGGCTGAAATTGCTGAAGGAAAAGGAAGTAGAAAAAGAAAAGCTAAAGATTGATTTCATCGATCTAACTCTAGAACAAAGGAACCATGATAATGATTCAAAAATACTTGAAGAAGCAAGAGAGGCAAATCTTGATCTGAAAACTCAGCTAGAAGAAGCCAAGAGAATAGAAGAAGCATTAAGAGATCAATTGGAAGAAAAAGAAGTGACAAATCAGAAGCATGAGTTTGAGATTGTCAATCACAGAAAGAAGATTGAAAAATCAAAGCATCATGAGAAGTTCAACAGCAGCTCTATCAAGCTCCAGGACAGTTCAATTGTCCTAGATAAGATCTTAGATTGCCAAAGATCTCCACTCGACAAAACTGGTCTTGGTTACAAGAAGAACAAAGAAAAATTTGAAGATGACACTTGGTCTCCGAAGACTCCAGAAGCAAGTCCATCAACGTCCAAAGCTGCTCCCAAGGCACCTGCGCATGACAACAAGGAGTTTGGAAGTTCAAAGATGAAACAAGGAGTTAGGTCTGTTCATCAAAGGAACTTCATCAAGGAAACAACTACAAGACCCAGGTATGAAAGTGGCTTCAATGGTTATTGTTATTTTTGTTCTAACTTTGGTCATAAGGCTATGGATTGTAGATTCTATGGAAGAAGTAGGGCTGGAAGCCCCAATATCTCAGTTAGATGTTGGACATGTAATCAAGTCGGACATGTTGCTGCCACATGTCACACATTGAGATGCTACACCTGCAGTGGGTTTGGACACAAAGCCCATGAATGTGCCAGTCAAAGAAGTCAAGCAAGAAGGAGTACTCCATACACATCAGCAAGAAGATTTGAAGATCAGAAGACAAATGTCTACAGTCAAGGACACTCTCAAGCATGGAGAAATGAAGTTGATCAAAGAAGTGTTGGAAGCTCCAACAGCCCAGTCAGATGTTGGTCTTGTAACAATGTCAGTCACATTGCTGCACATTGTCGTACGATGAGGTGTTATAGCTGCAGTGGCCTTGGGTACAAAGCTCAAGATTGTTGGAGTACACGAAAACAATCCTTGAGAAGTTACCTAGACAACTCATCAAGGAAAGCCAGTACAAATGAAGGAACAAATGCTCAAAGAACAGATGTCAAGAAGCAGGTATGGATGAGGAAGACCGAGTAGGTGCAGATAGGAGAAGCTGATCAGAGCAGGGAGGATGGCTGCCATATGGCAAGCCAAGTGTAAGGTCTCTCAAAGACCTTAGCACACCTTGAGTTCATGAGGCTGGAGAATGAACTCAAAGGAGAAAGGATGGTTACTCCAGGTATACAAACAGGTCCTAGGATCGTGCATATTGATAGGGGGAGCAGTCAGTAGTGATTAGAGATTTCAGACACAGGTATGTGGACACCCTTTGCCATTGATGCCAAAGGGGGAGAGATGAAGACAAAGGGAGAGATGCAGACAAAAAGGGAGCATGAGTTGTTGTCATCAATGACAAAGGGGGAGATTGTTGATCAAATTGTCATTGATGCCAACATGGACTTGAAGTGGCCCCACAAGATGTCATTGATGCCACCACCTTGCTGAAGATGTTGAAGAAGTCCCTGGAGATGCTCCCTCTTGTGAGCTTAATGAAGCATTGAAGTGTCTTAAAGAAGCCTTGAAAATGCTTTTGAAGAAGTCCACTAAGGACACCCTTGCTTATGGTAAGAAAGGGTTTGTGTGAAAAATAAAAATATTAAATTTATTTTTGTGATGTCGGCTTCAAATAAAAATGAGGTCATGTCGGCTCAGCATGAGGTCAGGTTGGCTTCAAATAAAAATGAGGTCATAAAAAAAAAATAATAATAAATAAATATATAAAATATTGTTTTATAGTATGTCGGCCCCATTAAAAATAATAATAAAATACAAGTCGGCTCAGCAAAATATGGAGGAGAAATTAGTATAAATACCCTCTCAAAGTTTTCATTTTGGCTATGGAAATTTTGGAGGAGCTCTATGATTTTTACTGAGGCAACCGCAGCCTCACTGAGGAGAATTTCGGGTACTGTAGCAGCTACAGTAGACAGGAATTTTTTTTAAAGTTTTTTTTATCTCTACAATTGTTTTTGGTGTTTTCTGTAGCAGTTTGAAGAAAATTTCGGGAGAAGAAGATGATGAGCAGCAAGAATTGACCATTACATTGATGAGCAGGGTTTTCACAGTCCACACACTACAGTCCCGAGTTTCATTAATTTGCAGCAGTTTGTTTTGCTTTTGAAAGCCCTAACTCAGGACCGAGGGCTACATCAGCTTGAAGTTCATTTTTGGGAAGAGGTTGACAGTTTGAACAAGGATGCAGGTTCACTGACTGAGCTGTCTTTTGTTCCTATTAGGAGCAGTCAAAATCGGGCAGCTAACAGCAGTGGTTTACCAACACAAGTCCTCAAACATACATTCAACAATAAAATGAAGAGCTCGCTGATTGACTGAACTGAGGTAGCGAATTTTTGCAGCAGTCCCGAACTTCTTTAACAAGTCTGAGACCCAAATTGGGTTAAACCAGCAATGAAGAAGAGTGTGTTTGAACTGTCGGTGGAGGCATCTAGATCTGGGCCGTGACTCTTGTGGTATGCTAGATCTGAAACGTCACTTTTGTGGGCTGCTAGATGTAAACCACTTTCTCCGGGCTGATAGGACTATGCCACGACTGTTCATCCTGCTAAGTGGTAGCTGTGTTCTTACTGAGGCAGACCATGTCTTGTTTGGGCCATTTGCTTGAGCCTGTTTGCATAAGCTGTGACCTCTGCTACACTGTTTGAGGTCTGAGAGAATCTTGAGTTTTGTGTAGTATGCAATCTGAGTTATATGGCTGTGTATGCTACCTTATGATCTAAGGCATGTGATGATTTTGGCCTATGTATGTTCATAGTCTTATCTTGTAAGGAAAAATTCATTGTGATCAAGGGTTTGTTGCATGATAAAGATTTTGACCTATGTTATCTGATGACTCTATTTTGAATGGAAAAATCTTTGAGATCCAAGAAATTTAGTCTTGAATTCATCCTATGTACATGACAGAGAATCAGCCTATAATTGCATGACCTTATGACAAAATTCAACTCATATGCTTGACAGAAATTCAACCCATACAGAGACAGAAAATCAGCCCATGCTATATGATGCTATGCTCACGGTTATGATAGAAATTTGTGCTAGTTTGACAAAGTCCTAAGTTTGTTTAAGGACATCTCAAGGTAAGTTGTAGCAAAAAAAAAAAAAACTGATGGTACAACAGAGTTTGTATGGCATAAAGTATGATAATGGTTTTGTGACAATATTGATAATGCTACAGCAGTGACAGTGTGTGATAGTTGCAGCAAAGGACTTGATTTTTGATGATTAGCAGACAGTGACTTGTGGAGATTTTCGGTGGTCAACTGAGACCCACAGAGATGGTTTTGGTTTGAATTCTTTACCAGCCCATGCAAACTGTCCACATGTACAGCAGCAGACATATACAAGCTTTGACATATGAGGTATGATAAAAATACTGTTCAATGTTGGTACAATGAGTGGCACATACAGTGGTAAATGTTAAGTTATGATAGGATGATATGATGATAACCCTAGCATTAGTGAATTCAGTGATGTTTGTATGTATGATGAAGTTTGTATCTACAGTGATGGTGAGATGATGATAGAATGATGATGTTCACCAAGTGAATACAGTGATAGGTTGGCTTATAAAATAGTTCTTTGACATTCCACGCTTGAAGTCTTTGACAGTCGAAAATTGAAGAATTGATAGACTGAGTTGTATCCTACATCAAAAGAAGTGTTAAGTAACAAGTGATATAACAGTCACTTGTGTGAATTGTGATTGAGAGTGATGTTTGATATGAAAGATATGAAGTGACAGTTGACAGTACAAATTGACATGATTGACAGCTCTTTGAAGACTTTAACAGTCTCTTTTGTGAAAAATATTGAAGTATACAGTGGTATACAGTACAATTAGGTTGAAGATGACATGATACTGATACAAGTGGCATATACGAAGTAATGATGATATGTAAGTGAAGTTAATGATGCTGTGGATACAGTGGTAACATATAAACAGTGACCTGCATTGTGATGTTGATGACATAAATGAAGAATTGCCAGGACAGAATGCTTTGGGACACAGACATTGTGAAGATTGTGAATTGCTGATATTTCTTCTAGGACAGTATGTGCTTGGACAATGATGTGCTGAATTACTGATATCATTTTTGAATGCTTTGTATAAGGTGTTATACACAGGCTTGATGAATCAATATTGACAGCTGCAAATAAACATTGATGGGTATGCTACTGACTTGATGACTCAGCAGTGTATTGAGGAGCTGTGATTGATGGTTGATGTGCACAGATGTTTGAGCAGAGATTGAGACTATGACCAACAGCAGAGATGATGAGCCAAGATGATGAGCAGCATTGATGAGCAGAAAAGATGAGCAGAGATTAATGAGCAGCAGTGAGCAGTGGTGCAGTAGAGTAGGTGTTGATGAACAGAGAAGATTGAGAAGTGTGTTGCAGCAGTGTTAATGAGAGTGATGAGCATCAAGATGATCAACAGTATTGATCAGCAGCAGAACAGATTGAAGAAACAGATGATGTTGACTTGACAGTGAGCTTTAATTGTAAAAGGAAGCTTGACTTGCATTTGAGGTTAGGATACCTCAAACCCTTCTTAGCAGGGTCTAAGAAAACCAGGCAGGGTCCTGGATGCAGAGCAGGTGCTCTATGTATCAGTAGGTGCTGATTTTGCCTAACGGTTGTAGCCGGACCAAAACTAATATAAAAAGATTACAAATTTATATGGTGTTGTGTTCTTTTGTGTTATGGTTCTTTATGAATGAAATGATGAAGTGAAAGATGTTTATGAAATGATTATGGTAGAGTAATGGAATGATGAACTGGTAGCTAACTGTGATAAGCTAAGAAAAGTTTAAATTGGCTTCACACTGATTCACCCCCCCCTCTCAGTGTCTACAATTGGTATCAGAGCCCAGGCCTTCGTCACAAGCCTAGCAAGCTTGAAGGAGATCCTTAGACACAATGGAGGAAACGAAAGAGTCATCAAGCAATGACGTCCTTGTACTTGATGTTACAAATTATTTCAGTTGGAGGAGCAAAATGAAGGCTTATCTGAAGAAGTTTGGGATTTGGGAAATTTCTCTATTTCCCGGAGCCTCAACTGCCTGCCTGTAGGTCAAGACAGGCTACCCGTGATGTGGAGAAGGTTGTAGCAGCCTGTCTAAGCTTCTGCCTATGAACTACAGATTGCCTGAGGATAGATTGAGGTTTTCGGTGGACAGACTAAGGCTTCCTTTTCCTTTATGCTGCTGCTTGAACCCTGCCCAAGTCCTGAAATGAGCTGCCCGGAAGCCTAACAGGTTGCCCAAAAGTGTAGATGGGCTGCTCGAGGTTGTAGAAGAGCTGCCCGTGGTGAAGTTTGTCTGCCCGTGAGGGTTTAGGGTGATGCCCTAACCTATGAGGAAGAAGATGAAGAAACCCTAGTTTCTTAGGGTGTGACTGTAGCATGAAGATGGAGATGCCCTAGCTAGAAGCCTCCATGCTAGGGTATAAACCAAAGATCTTCTTTCCTTCAAGAAACAACAAAAACCTCTTTTGGAGCAGCTTAATGATAATGAGTAAGTGTGTGTACAAATGAATTTGAGTTGATCTTCTTTTATAGCCTTTGATTCACCTGGATGTGGACCAAAACTCAAGAGAATAAAATAATAACATTTTATTTTTTTATCTTTTGACTTTTATCTTTAGTGGTACTAAAGGTATTTTTGCATTTTCACTTTGACTCCTTGGTGGTCCAAGGGTCCTTATGTATATTTTAACTTTACCTTTAGCCTTCTTCAAGTGCTCTGTGGTCAAAACAAGTGGTCATAGTGGTCCTTGAAACCCACTCAAAGTACATCATCATAAATAGAGAGAATTACTAATGCTTTTATCTCACACTCCTTGTGCCAACAAGATCGGGTACTGGGTTTCTTAACCAAGGGTAGCTAATCCTTAGGGAAGATCACAAAGCCCAAAAATCTAGTGTGGGAGTGTCTCACATGCCCAGACCCAGTCTAGGACTTATAGTGATGTCCTGGTAACTGACTAGGTGCCTCAGCCATAGGCTGCATAATTTGAGCCAAGGTCAAATACTTTGTAATTGACCAAGCACCTCCATTCTCTCGGAGAATGGCCCTCAGCCCTAGGCTGAGTCCCCCAATTCTAGATTGGTTCATCTTCTTGGTAATTGACCAGGTGCCTCCATTCAAAGAATGGCCACTGAACTCTAGGCTGAGTTCCCCCAGTGCTGGACTGGTTCCACATCTTGGTCCTTGACCAGATGTCCCCATTCAACATAATGGCTACTCAGCTCAAGGGTGAGTTCCCCCAGTGTTGGACTGGTTCCACATTTTGGTCCTTGACCAGATGTCCCCATTCAACAGAATGGCTACTTAGCTCAAGGTTGAGTTCCCCCAGTGCTGGACTGGTTCCACATCTTGGTCCTTGACCAGATGTCCCCATTCTCCTAAGAGAATGGCTCTCGATGCTGCTTAGGAAAAATCAACACTTAAGAATCATAAACAAGATCTAATGGATCATATTTAGAAGAAATGATCAAGGATCTTAAGAATGATAAAGTATCGTTGGAAAACAAGTTGGAGCAAATTCAGAAGAGGACATCAAATCCCTTAGACTCAAAAAGCCAAGTTCGGGAAAAAGAAGCAAATACAAATCGAGTCTTCGTCATTGTTCAAAAAGAAGCTAATCTAGTAAACAAACAAACAACAAGAACTCCTTATCGACACCGAATTTATAAAAATAATTTTGACCAACAACATGATCAAAATGAACATAAACAAAAAGAATTATGAATTCAGAAAAGAAAGAACTCAAAATCAACAAACTAAGCAGAATACGAGAAGTTCTATCCAACAAGGAAATCAACAAACAACTCCAATAAAGATAGATCTTGGATGATCACCTGCACAAACGATGCGACATTTTTTCTTGGGAATTCGTAGCTCATATTGTTTTGTTTCGTCAAGTGTCATAGATACTAACATAAAAGATCGTGAGATGACCTTACAAGCAATAAATCAGACGTAATATGTGTCTTCAACAAGTTTTTAGGACAAAGCTTTCCTTAAGAAGAAGACGATGTTATATAAAAAATATATATAACATAATAAGATATATAAAATAATAACATAAACTTTCAATATTAATATTAATATATAATAATATTAATAATTAATAAATAGAAATAATTAATTAATTAATTAGGAAAAGTCAAGTGACATGCCCTTATGTTTGAAAATGCATGAATTGGCTTATATAAGCCCTACCATTGTAATTGTAAAAACATCATCTTTTATATCATCCATTATATATTATTTTGTCCATTCATGGAGTATATGTGTTATTTACGTTGGTTATTCCGGTAGAAGCGTTTTTTAATCGTTACATAGACCAAGAAAGTAGTGCATAAGACCCAGATCCTTCATCTCAAATTCTAAAGTGAGCTCCCTCTTACACTGAGCTATTAGTTGTTCCTCTCTAGTAAGGAACAAGTCATCCACATATAAAACCAAGATCAAGGGATGGTTTAGAACAACCTTGAAACAAAGGTTGGAGTCAGTAGCACTCTTGGAGAAACCAAAGCTATGTAGGTAACTGTCAATCCTTGCATACCAAAACCTTGGAGCCTGTTTGAACCCATACACTGTTTTATTTAGCTTGCACACATGAGATTTCATCCCATGAGTCATAAAACCTTTTGGTTGCTCAATGCAGACTTCCTCTTCAACTTTTCCATTAAGGAAAGTTGCCTTCACATTGATTTGGTGAAGTTTCCATCCAAAAACGAGGGAGATAATTGTTTTGATGGTGGTATATTTGCCATTTGGAGCAAAGGTTTCATCATAATCTATGCCTTCCTTTTGAGAGAAATCATGTTCCACAAACCTTGCTTTATATTTTTCAATACTTCCGTTAGCAACATGTTTAATTTTGTAAATCCACTTAGAAGTCACTACAGATTTCCCTTTTTCCCTTGAGACCACTTCCCATACATCATTTTTCATAATAGAATTGTACTCTTCAATCAAAGCATCTTTTCATACATGTTGATTGGTTGCTTCCTTATAAATGGAAGGTTTTGCATCAATGAGCTTTCCCATAAGACTATAATACTTTTGGGGATTCTTGCTTTCTCTAAAAGTTCCTGGAGGAGCTTTATGCTTCTTTGCTTCCTGCAATGTTTCACGAAACCAAGCAGGTCTTCTTTTGTAGGGAGGAGCCTCAAGCAATTCTTTGGTAGGCCTTTTTGGTTCTATGGAAACATATGGAATGGAAGGCTCATCCTCCTCCTCTCTCTGATCATTTGAATGGGGAGAATTTGGAACTTGAGAAGGAGAGTCTTCTGAATAATTTGGAAGCTCTCTAGAATGACGAAAAGCAGCTTTGTCATGGAATATCACATCTATACTGATTTCAATGTACCTATGACCAGGAACATAGATGCGATAAGCTTTTGAATTGTCACTGTAACCAACAAACGTGCCTTTCTTTTTGGAAGGCTCTAGCTTTGTTCTCTTTTCTTTGGCATATGAATATAGACTGGAGTACCAAAGATCCTCATGTGATCAACTCTAGGTTTCTCACCTGTGAACACTTCTTCTGGAGTCTTTTCCCCCAAAATTGCATGAAGGCTTTTGTTCTGAATCTAGACAACAATACTGACAACCTCAACCCATAGAGATAAAGGAAGGTCTAGATCACACAACATAGCTTTGGAAACTTTACATATTGTTCTGTTCTTCCTTACTGCAACTCCATTCTGTTGAGGGTTGTAAGGCACAATTAACTCCCTCATTATCCCCGCTTCTCGACAAAGATCATCAAACTAATGAGATTCATACTCACCCTCATTATCTGACCTCAAGATACAGATGTGCCTTCTTGTCTGATTTTCAACCAGTGCCTTGATTTCTTTGAATTTATCAAGAGTTTCATTTTTAGTCTTTAGCAAATAAATCCAGGAATTGCAGGAGCAATCATCTATGAAAATCACAAAATATAAACAACCACTCAAAGAAGGTGAAGTCGTAGGTCCACATTTATCTAAATGAATTAGATCCAAAATCCCTTTAGATCTACTTCTACTATTAGAAAGGGATTTCTTTGCATTCTTGCCAAGAGCGCAACCTTTACAGATACCATCATGCTCATAAGAAAACTTAGGCATACCTGTTACCATCTTTTGTAAATTGGGAAGAGCTCTGTAATGAAGGTGCGCAAACCTTCGATGCCATAACTCGCATGTATTGATTGTGTTGTGGACCAATCCTTGAATGGAATACCCAGATGCTTTGTAGAGGCCTCCCTCTTGAACTCCAACCATCACAACTGAAAATACTCATTATGTTATATTGATTATATTTACAAAGAGTAGAATCATGGGAGAGTAGATACTATTTGCAATGGGGGAGGAGGCAGAGAAATCATAAGCTCATTCACAATGCTACTAAAGACGAAATGAAAGCAGAGTAGATGGAAGCACTAAGTTACTGAGATTTGGATACAGATCCACTAGTTTTGAAAAACCAAGATCTAGGTTCCAGAACTGACGAAGAATCAACAAGTGCAAAAAATCTAAAATATTTTTTAATATGAAAAAGAGTTATGAATCAAAATCATTTATAAATCACAATATTATGTTTGTAAGTTATAAATGAGCTTGATAACTGTTATCACAAATCTTATAGTTTCCCCTTGAGATGATCGTATACAGGATGGTAGAGGAAAGGCAACTAAAGTTGTGATTTTCAGAAGCTTAGACCTCTAAAATAATTAGTTGTCACACCAACCAAAGCTACCGACACTTCAGACTCAGTGAAAATACTAAGCCTAGGGGGCGTCCCTATGACAAAGATGACCCTAAAAATAAGGAAGGCAAGTAGATTGCCAAGGGTATCTTGATGGAATCTCTTGGTATAAATGTTAATTAAATATTTGAGTAATTACTAGGAGATATGGATTGTCTATGTAGACAACCCTAATTTACCCTAGGGTTTTAGGCATGGAAATTGAATCTAAGGGTAAAAGGTGAAATTAAGAGAAATTAGACACTCAGATTGATTGCTAGGTGTAAGATAAGACAATTGAAGGTGAAACTAGCAATACCTAGTTTGCGGAACTAAATATAACCACTTCCCCCAAGGAGGGTATTTCTCCCCACAGGGGCTTCACTTGTTGACCAATATCCTATCACGTTAGTTCATATTGCAGGTTTTAAAATTATTAAAAATTGAACCAATATATTGCAGGTATTGGGGGGGATGAGGGGTTTAAGGTGGGGTGGGTAGGGTAGTTTATAAGGATTGATGTATAAAAAGGGGTGGGGTGGAGGTTTTAAGTATTGGGAGGGGGTTTCAACAAAAAGAGTTTTGGTCAATATCTATGAGAATTAAGGGTATTCTTTAATATCCCACGATCGCACGTGCTATGTGAGATGGTCACTAAGTGAAGTCCCCGTGTTTCCCCCTAAAGGATAGACCTGTGTGTTGAGTGGACAAATGGAGTCCGATGGTTGTGAAAATGTAGATTCGAGGGTTTTAAATTATTTAAGAAGTGGGTTTTCAGTTTAGAAGCTCACTGCAAAATAGAAGCTACAAATATTAAAAATGAGGGTTCTACTTTAGGGTTTTAAATGAAATAAAAATGCAGTGCCAATTAGATAGAAAAATAGAGAGAAATTACCAGGAAAATATTACTTGATGTGTTTGAGGATGAATATGGTTGTCTATGATTGCCATTGATGACAACATTAATGACAAAGGTGAAGTGTAATGGCATGACATGACATGAAGAACCTTGGTGTGGGCATTGGAGCCAATGGAACACCTAAATGAGCCAAATGACCCATCCTGTGGTCATTTGTGTCTTAATGGGGTTATGAAGCCTCTCACTTGATGAAGAAGATTTGAAGGAGCGCTTGGACTTTGGTATGATGATACGCTCGCTTATGGTAGCCCTAATATTCTACACATAATGAAAAGCCCTTGCTTGGGTCTTTGCTTTGAAAAGGACAAAAAGCTCTTGTAACACGTGGAACCTATGATGCACAATGTTGTCTTGGAGCTCTTGAACAAATAAAATAGTGTCAAGGCATGGTTGATGAAATAGATAACCTCTTGAAGCAGACAAATGGTGGTATGATGAGGTCCTTGGTGCCCTAGGGGGATTGGGACTTAAACCCACACTTGGTGGCTCTTAAATAATAATGTTGAAGCTCAAAACATCTTGATGAAACCCTTGATGCTGAACCTAATGATGAAGATAAACAATTGAAATTGCAAACACCAAGTCGGCTCAATAAATAAAAAGGTTCCCAAACATGTCGGCTCAGTCCAAAAATGAAATAAAATTAAAATTAAAAAGATATATAAATAACAGGTCGGCTCAGTGAAAAAATTATGGAAAAATCAGTATTTATAACCAGCAAACGACCTCATTAATGGATGAAGAATTCGGTGGGTATGAAGAGCTCTGAATTTCGACTTTTTCTGAGGAACTTCGGGTGTCTCTGAGGCAGCAGTAGAGTCGCAGTAACAGAGGATGATTTAGCTCTGTTTTGGATGTCTTTTTGCACTGAAAAACTTCGTGTACACAGTCTGAGGTAGCAGCAGTGTGTAGCAGACTGTGGTAGCAGCTAAGCTCTGATTTTTGGGTTAAGCATTTGAATAATGAGATCAACTCTAAGTCTAGGTAATCTGTGAATAACGTTGGTATTGTTTGTGGACAGAAGTTGACGGTATTCGGGACTGTCCAAGCAAACCTAAGGCAGAATATTCAGACCTGTGTTGAGGGCAGAGTTGAGGTGACATTGCTGAGCTTTCCTAAGATCAAGCTGGACAACCTTGTTGGCTGTTTTTTTCTTTTGTAGCAAGATTAGGAGCAGTTTTTTTATACAGCCAATGATTGGAGCAGACCTTGTATGAATCAGATTTGAAGTGTCATTTATTGAGGACATTGTTTGACATACCAAGTTGCCCAAGGAGCCAAGTGCGCCCTCTCTCCTGCCAAGCCAAGTAACAACAATGAGATCGACAAGAAAAAGATTGAATGTTGACAAGAAATGAAAGATAAGTGAGTAAGAGATCACACAATAAAAATACTCCTTGTAACCACAAGATCCATACAAGAGAACAAGGTGGGTCTCCTCCCCAAGTGTGCCCCTCTCCAAATCGATTTCCCTGTCAAGCAATAAAATGGATCCACAAAAGATATGCTAAATATTCACCAAGATTTTCATGCAAGCAAGAGATAGCATCAATCGATCATCAAGAACATTCTTCAATCATCCACACAAGACAAGAGATCCCAAAAATATTTGCTCTATTATTCTTCGAGAGCTAATGGTGTCAAATTTCTCGATGGGATACAATGGGGGGATCACAACTCTTAAATAGATCAAGAGTGTGTCCACGTAATAACAGATATCTATCCAACGGTTGAGATTAAAACATCATCAACGGTGGAGATCTAATACATGGATCAATGACTAAGTCAAATGGGGGTGCACTTTTGCCCAAGGACGTCTTATTGAGACGTTTACATCAAAGTGCCAAGATAATGAAATATTTGGGAACCAAAGAAAACTTGAATTGATAAAAAATATTTAATAAATAATGTTTGATGCTTTACAATAAGTTTTTTTTTTGGCTTATATACGTATTTTCACGTGAGTGTTCGTAAAGTCACCTTGTTACATAGTAAGTCTTGGTCATTTATATATAAAAGTATTTTATATTATTACTTATTTATTTTTATATTGTCACTTCTTTTTATATATTATTTATTGTATATAACATTGCCCTCTTCTTTTAAGAGGCTTTGTCCTCAAAGCAGGGCAAAGATGGATGTTGCTGAATAAAGTTCTCGGTTTCCCATGAAGCATCTTCTTCTGGACAACTCTTCCACTTAATAAGGTATTCTTTTATGATGCGAGAACGTAGTCTTCTTTCTCTGATGTTGATGATGGCTTCTGGTTCTAATACAAGTTTCTTTTCTTCATCCAAGGTAGGAAGTGTCGTCTGAGTAGATTGATTTTGACCCAACTGTTTTTTGAGATTTAAAACATGAAAAACATTGTGAATTCGACTCTTGTTTGGTAACTTCAATTCATATGCTACTAGGCTAATCTTTCAAATAATTTGGTATGGCCCATAGAACTTGGGAACTAATTTATTCTTTCCTTATTGCTTAAGTGACAATTGCTTGTAAGAATGAAGTCTTAGAAATTCCTGTTATTACCAAACTTGTAGTTGCCCCTATGAGACGGATCCAAGATGGACGGTAGAGGGAATGAGCAACCAAAGAGGTGAACCAAGATAGCCTCGACTCCCAAATGGATGGTTGTCACGCCAATTGAGGCAATCTTCACTTGATGTTGTCTTAGCCCAAGACAACAATGGGGGAGACCCAGATCTACTCTCGACAGGAGAGATCAAAGCAATACACCAGATCAAATCAATGGAAGGTGAAATACGGGAGGTGTAAGGTGAAGTAAACCCTAGATCTATGGATGAAGTCACAAGATGAGTTATGGCTTAGATCAAGGAGCTTATGAAGTGTGAAATTGATCTAAGGTTGATGAAAATATCCACTGCCTTGGGAACCGTGTCCAATGCAGGGAGGTTAAGAACAATATTGGGGCTATCTAGTACCAATGAATAGACTTGATGTAAGGTATGATAGTATCAAAGTACCCAAGCCTTAGAGATAGGATCAAAACACAAGAAAAAATGTCCAAAAGAGGAATGCGCTAGGGTTTAGGGATTAGTTCCTTGGAGTTTGGGCCTTATGGAGTCACCCAAGCATGACGCCGAGGAGAAACCACTTAGGGTTTTCCCTGATCTACAATACCCAGAAATGGTTTGCCAATTGATCAAGCGGTTTGATCCATATCATTTTCCAATTATTTTTAGTTAGGGTTTTGATAGTAAAATAAAGGTGCCAATGGATTGAGATCAAGAAAAGAAGAACTAACTTGTGGATCTTACCTAGATAACCTTGTAGATGCCTTGATGATGATGATGTATGCCGTCCCGATCAATTTGCGAAGATTTGGATGAAGCCTCTATGAAAATTGATTTGCCCAAGGAAGCCAATGCGCCCGCTCTCTTGCACAACAAACATCAACCATAGCAGATTTGATGCATCAAGAGAAATGGACAAATGCTACAAAAAAATAACAAGTTAAAACCATAGATCACAATGATACTAATGATAACCCCTGATACAAGCGAAGCCAAGCAAGCGAGTTGAGGAAGCCCTGCAAAAACGCCCAAGTGAAGTCGTCCTCCTGTAGACAAATCAAAGTTTCCACGAAAATATAGATCTCACCACAAAGACTCAAATGCTAAGATGCAATAAACTTTCCAATCACCATCGAAGAACACCAGATGCAAAGGAGACCCAAGAATTTCCACAAAATAGTTTTTCTATTATCAAGATTCCAAGAGCCAAAGACCCCATTACAATGAGAAGTTCTCTCCTTTAAATCGGAATAAGAGATACCAAAATCCTAACCACCTTTCAAATGGATGGCTAAGATTAAAAGATCAAAATGTTCTAATCAACGACTGAGATGAGCTCAACATAAAGTACATGGATCAATACAATAATATAATATATCAATGGACCAAATCGCCCTAGGAGAAGGGATCCCACTCAATATGATAGAATAAAAATGAATAAAGCTCATGGTGGGTCCATGGGGTAGTGTCTAACACCTCTAGTGTGCCCCCATGGCACAATATAAATAAAATATAACTCTAAGTGCAAAATAGTGCCTCTCTGTGAAAATCATGAGCCTCCAAAAGCTCCAGAAAATCATAAAATATGCCGGAGATGGGTGTGGGTCTTTCTGAATGTTGAAACTGCTGGAGAAGGGGTGGAAGACATCACACTCATTATCAAAACTCATCCCATGCCATTTCCTTGCCTCAGTAGTCCAAATCGAATTCCTCAATAGCCATTTTTACCATTTTTAGTCTGCCTCGGGAATTGTGAAACTGCCCAAACTGCCATCTGGAGTTCTTGCATTGTCAAACTGAGCCCACCAGGTTCTCTAGGAGGGGGGTTTGATGGTAAAAACAAGTGGCTGGACCACTCCCTTATCATACAACGCCCTAGGTGAACCAATCAAATCATCCTTCTGCTCTGACATGCCATTTAACATGGGAAAACTACACCAGAATGGTATAATGAGGCAAATCATCACTGTAACTGCTCGGAACTGAAAACATGCTATCTTATTGGACTTAAGGAGCCCAAATCCATCTAAGGTGCATACTCATGCACCCTACAGATCTCTGCATGATCAGGTACAATATCTAATATGCCCGGATAGATAAAATAATAATCTGTAAATGATCAAATAATCAATAATATGACCCAGGCTAACATCAATCTGCTGCAAGTGTTTTGGGGTTAAGACATGCTTTACAAATCTTTCAAATAACAATTATAACAAGTAGTAATCATTTCACTGGCGATCTACCAACCAAATAAATAGAGTTTTGTTAATTAATTATAACTCAGGCCAGACTCACTTCATAGTTGTGATCAATTTGCTAGTGAAGGGTGAAGGCTAAAAATCAAAAGGCTAGCCTAAAAGGTGACTACCAACTTGACACTGTGACACTTTGGATATGGAAACGGGATACTCACTTTAGCATATGCCAGACAAGCAATAACACAAGGGATGGCAGTGTTTCACAAATGGGTAAGTTACGTTCAGAGGTGCTTATTCACCTTGACAAATGATCACAATCCAAATCAAATACAAGTGAGGCCAGCAATCTTTAGATATAACTTTTAAGAACCATTGCTTTTTGGGCCTTCGAGTTTCCATAGCCTTGATCCATGCATTTGTTACACAGATTTTTATTTATTAAGGCTTCATGCACCATGCGTGTTTAAAAACACTTGTTACATGGGTTTTACATTTCACATTTACACTTCAAAGCCAATTTCATTAGGCTTGCTTTGCATCCATGTATGTTCAAAAACACATATTTTCTTGAATGGGCTTTTCACAAGATATTCATTTCATTCCATATACATTGTATTGATGGTAGCGCTACTTGTTTCAGGTTTAGCTAACACAACCTAGGCAACTCAGAGCCGAGACACAAATAAACACGAAAGCTTATCCAACAAAGAGGCTATAGTGGGGGAAGGTCCTCCATGCCACTAGTCAAGTAGTAAGTCAGGTTATAAATATAACTGGAAGGTAATGGATGGGTGGAGATAGTGAACAATGAGACCAACACTAGCAAACCAAAGTATGGTGGGAATGATCACCTCTATTCTCCCTAAGGAGGGTAAACCAATGAGTATGGGTCAAGAACTTCCAGGTCTAAATAGGGACATACATACATAATATCAATACAACTAGGTTCACATATTTATATGACTGCCAGATCATGACACTAGATGCTGAGACATGTCACAAGAATGAGTATAAAAGCAATAATAACCATAACACAAGATAATATCTATCGAGTCATATACATGTAAATAACCAATTTGAACCAACATCTGTCTACTGAGAAACTGTTGTTGCAACTCTAGGCAATATTGACTACTTTGTAAATGGCTAAATTGCTACATCAGTCCTCAAATCTGAGTGTCCCAAGACTCAGTTATGGCATGGGGAAGTACTATAGTCCATCATCAAATAATGATCCATCATAAATGCTCATCTCTGCATCTCATATGTAAGGGAATTGACTGAAAAATGTACTGTAATTTGAAAAATAGAATATGGTAGCCCGGCTACTATATATGTGATAACATTTGGCTCTAGCTAGGACAAGTGCTATGCTGAATGGAGCACTTGAGAACCTCATAATCTCTAGTCCTCGCACTCTGCCACTCGTATCCTTGATCCATCACTCTAGCTTAGCAACAGCTTTCAAAATGTCATCAACTACCTGCAAAATGTCAAGAGCTATACCAAACTCACAGACCGGTCGTCAGAACAATGCGCAGATAAAATAAAAATACTAAACTGAAGTGCATGAACTTGAAAAGCAGAAAGTAAATTTAATCTACTAACACAAAAAGAGTTTAATTTTATTGTGTAGGAAAAAGACAAATGCTTAGGACTACACTAAGAGCTTCAAAAACAAGCTTCAGGGAAAAGACAAAAAGTGCCAGACTAAATAGCTAAAAAACTACTGCCCAAAAGAGGCTTATTCAATCCCACCTACCCTACTCTAACCAATTTAGATAATTGTTAAGTAAAATCATAAATCCAATGCAATCACTTGCTGAACGAATCCATTGAGCTTTCTTTACAGTTAATGACCCAACAAGCCAGAGATGGTTTAAAAGTAATGTAAATGAAAATTGAAACCATTCTAACTTGTTGTTTGAAATTCAAAGAAAGATATGGATAATGTGGAATGAAATCATGCCAAGGCTGAAATTGACTTTCTAAAAACTCATCCATCAAGATACTAATAGGATCATAAAAGGTATGCAAGTTCGTTGTTGATGGAAGAAGACAATATGGTTCATGACTCGGCCACTCCAAACAGTTCTCTGTTTTCTCCTCTACCCTACTAGGACATTCAATTCTATTCACTCCAGAAGAAATGGGAGAATCAAATGGGGACAAGTTGTAATGTAATGAAACTGTGAATGAGATCAAGCCCATTTGTTGCTTAAAAATGGAGAAAAGATGAAATTGATCTTTATACACCTTCTCTAGCTATCCATAATACAGATTTACAAATTGAAAAAAATTATTCATTATGGATGACTGAGAAGAGACATGAAGTGTCTTTTCACCAATTACGTGATAATGCTTAAACTCCTAATTAAAGATTTCGAAAGTAACAACTTGATTAAAAGACAAACCGGTATAAGAAGACTCGAAAAGTTGGGACGAGAGGGTGGATTGAAAATTTTCTCCCAGACTTGGAATAATTGATCTCAGAATTTGATGAGAAGGAAAAGCTTTCAATCTAATTCTAGGGATGATTTCAAGATTCGAAACAAGATCAATACCCAACATATCCTGATCAAGGATTGGATTAAGAATTCTATTGATATCATTAGGGCAAGGATCCCCATTGTAATGTTCTTGATCAAGTTCACTTACAACCATATCATATTTATCATGTGATTTATCTTCTTCTGAGATATGATCAAAGTTTGAATCAAGATAATCATCAACCAGGCAATGAGGATCTTCGATGGATTCATAGATGAGAGATTCAACTTTGGACGGTTCCTGATGGCGATCATTTTGTTCTCCTTCTTTATTTGTGCCTTCCTGAGCTAATGATGACAAGATTTTAATAAGTTCCCCTTCTATATCAATATCAAGGTCATAATCTTGAAGGGTTGAGATTTGATCATCATCACTCTCTTGCATCGAAGAGTCATTCAAAGGCATGTCGACTATTGGATCAGGAGAGGAGGAATCAATTTGATAAGGAAAATCATTAGTTATCTCATTATGGTTATCCTGATCATCTTCATCAGATTGATCCTCAACAACACAATCATTATTTGGATGTATGGATTTATCAATGCTTTTACCTCATTCTTTTCTTAATAAATCAGTGAACATGTCGTATCCGATGATGGATCTGGGTGCTAACGTGTATAACCAAAAATTGGTGTTACCTCCTAAGGATTCACAAAGGGTTCGCATATAGACATCTTCATGTTCTGCGCCCATGGATTCCATATAATACCAACAAGCATCCAAGTGGCTTTCAATTGATTCGTCTAAATTTGCAAAGAAACGAGGCAACCCTTCAATGAATCTTTTTGGCATAGGATGAGGTGCCTCATAGATGTCAGAGAAATCTAGATGAGATAGAAGTTGCCTTTTTAAGCTTGGTTGGATTTTCCTTGGTTTCATTGAAAAATTGGATGAATAAATTGGAGTTCGTTGTGATTTATGGGATGGGTTCGCTTCTCAGTGGAGTCGCGATGTCAAGTCACTAGGTGAACGAATTGCCATGTTCACCAACGGATAATGTCGTAAGAGAGGTGAGTGAAACACATGCAGTGATTATAAAAATTAAGCAAATAAAATGTAATCACTGAAATCAAACCAGATGTGATTTGAAAGATAAGGATATAAGTGCATTCACAGACACCGAAGGTAAACCTCTACCTCCCCACCAACAACCCCAAAATGTTATCACCAGACTTGTAGTTTCCCCTATGAGATGGATCCAAGATGGACGATAGAGGGAATGGGCAACCAAAGAGGTGAACCAAGATAGCCTCGACTCCCAAATGGATGGTTGTCACTCCAATCGAGGCAATCTTCACTTGATGTAATCCAATCGAGGCAATCTTACTTTTGAATATCTTTGTACATCCCCTTCCAATAGGAGGATTGCCTGGCATTGTAGTAGGTTTTGAAAAAACCTACATGGCCTACGGCTGGGGAATCATGAGATTCTACAACCACCTTGGTTTTAAGCCGAGATGTCAGGCTTAAGTAGATCCTTCCTTTATACCAAACAATGTCAATCCTCCATTCAAATCTTGAACCTTGAGTTGTATCATTGATTTAAGGCACAGGAATTTGGGTCCTTGGTATATTCTCCTCGGATTTCGTCCAACCGATCTGGAACTGCGACTGAGATTGCATACGCCTTGACTTCTTCATCTGTTTGGGAAAGGGAATCAGCAACTACATTGTCCTTTCCTCGCTTATGTAGTATTTCCATGTCAAATGTAGCAATTTTTTCTATCCATTTTTGTTGTTCAATTGACAATGTTTGTTTGTGTAGGAGATATTGAAGACTATTGTGGTATGTTCTTATCAATATTTTGCTCCATAGGAGGTATTGTCGCCATTTTGATAGAGCATGTATAATGGCAAGCATTTCCTTATCATACATGGATTTTAAACTCTCTCTCCTATTGAGCTTCCAACTTTCAAAAGGTATGGGATGACCTTCTTGCATCAAGATTGCCCTATCCTGAATCTTGAAGCATCACACTCAACTACAAAGGGTTTTGTGAAATCCGGGGTTGCTAATACTGGTGTTGATGACATCATGTTTTTTAATGCTTCAAAACATTTTTCTGCCTCATCATTCCATCGAAATGAATTTTTCTTCAGTAAGTCTGTTAGTGGGGCCGTTTTATGTAGTTCTTCACATATCTTCGACAGTACCTTGTTAAGCCTAGAAACCCTTGTAATTTCGAGATGCTATCTTGTTTGGGCCTCTCAATGATTGCCTTGATCTTACTGGGATCGACTTTGATTCCTTCCTTTGATATTATATGACCAAGATAGTCCACTTCTTTTCGAAATGTACATTTTGACATTTTTGAGAAAAATTGATGTTTTTCCAAGATGGTTAGTACTTGATCTAAGTGTTGGACATGCTCTCTCCACATTTTGCTATTTATGAGGATATCATCAAAAAATACTAATACGAACTTTCGTAACAATGGCTAGAACAATTCGTTCATTGTGGCTTGGAATGTGTTTGGAGCGTTAGTTAACCCAAAGGGAATTACTTTGAACTCATAATGGCTACGTCTTCTAATCTAGCCCTGATTTGGTAATATCCTGATCTCAAGTCTAATTTCGAGAAGTACTTAGCTCCATGAAGTTCTGCCATCATCTCGTCGATGAATGTGATAGGGAATTTGTTATTAATTGTTACTTTGTTGAGTCGTTTATAATCTTCACACAACCTGAAAGATCCATCCTTCTTTCGAACTAGCACTACTGGAGCTGCATAAGGGCTTCTGCTCTTTGAAATGACCCCACATTTTAACAAATCTTAGGTCAACCTATTGATCTTTGTTTTATGGTGACGGGGATATTTGTACGGTTTGATATTTACAGGTTTTGCCCTTGGTTCTAGCTCAATCAAGTGCTCAGTCTTCCTGTTCGGTGGGAGCTCCATTGGAAGCTCTTGGAACACCTTGTGTTTTTGGATTAGCTCTTGTATCTCTGGTGGTTTGTAGTCATCTCCTTCACATGTTAGCAACTCCATCTCTTGACATTGAATTATGTAAGCATGTGCTCCTTTTCGAATTAGCCTTTCCATCTGATGTGATGTAACCAATTGAGTTTGGGGTGGTTGAAAACCGTACAACTTGTACTGTTTCCCTAACCAATTGAGCTTGATGAAGTGCTCTTGATGGTTAGCGGAGTAAGTACCCAATGTTTGCAACCATTGGATTCCTAACACAACGTTCACTCCTCCCAAAGTTACCGCAAAGAAGTCGGATTCTAGGTTATACTCTTGCATTTGTAATTTAACCTTGTGATGTTTTCCCACATTTTCAATCTTCTTGCCATTTTCTACCATAACCTTTATGTCCGACATTGGAAAAACGAATAAGTTGAATATCTTAGCAAGTTTAACATTAATAAAGTTATGTGTACTATCGGTATTTATGAGAATCGGAACATTGTTGTTTTTTATGTCCTTTTAGCTTCAGTGTTTGCGGTTGGGATATCTCTGTAATGGAGGCTAATGAGATCTTTGGTGTATCATCTTCTAGTTCAGAGTGGCAATTATGCTGGGTTCTTGTATCTTCCTCACTTGACTCTTCACATTCTGAGATTTTTTCTTCTTCTTCGGCTTCGCAAGCATACAATTTTTAGGGATTGCTCCTTTGCAAACATCTGTGCTTAGGATCCCATTTTTCTCCACAATATTTGCAGTTTCCTTCCCTCATCCTCTGGGCTTCTAAACTGGGTTTTGTCCCTTACCTTAGATGGGATAACGTATACGTTGTAGTTCCTGTATTTGCTGATTGGGAAGGATTCCTCTTGGAGTAATTTTTGTCGAAGCTACTTTGAGTGGATCGTTCAAACTTGTTCTCGATGATCTTGGCCTTACGCCTTGCCTTAGCTATAGTAGAAGTGTTATGTAATTCTAATTCTAAGTCCATGTATGTATGTTTGCAGACGTTGGTCATCAGTTAGTTCTGGAACTCGAGTTGCCAAAGCTTCCCATTCACATGTGTACTCATCTACACTTCTTTTCTGCTGCAATTTGGTGATCTTGGAAAAGAAGTCTTTCTCGCTTATGCCTTGAAACCTTTTAAGAAGATCATTTTTAAAGTTATTCCCATTAAAGGAACAGACTCGGGTCGTCGTCTTCCACCACATGTACCAATTGTAGGCATTTCCCTCCAATTGCATGGCGACGTACTTAATCTTCTCGGTATCGTAAGGTATGTTATGGATGTCAAAGTATTCCTTTGCTTTATTCATCCATGCGATGCATTGTTTTTTCGTCACCATCAAATTTGGGTAACTCTAGCTTTACCCTTATTTGGTATCTATGTGCTTGGGGAATTGATATCGACGGAATGTTGAAGAAGGGAACTTCATGGGGTGGTGTCGTGTCCTGTTGGCCTGGCGATTTATACGTATTTGGAGGAGGTGTATTGAAAGGGTCTAGGTGTCGGTTATGGCTTGGCCGGGGAAATGAAGTGTGCGGCGGTAGTCTGGCCAAGATAGTGTTGAGACTCTTGCGTCTTCTTTTGCTCTGCCTTCAATGCATTGATGCCTTTTTCTATTCCTGCCTTGAGTCCTGTTAATTCATTATTGTTTTTGTCGATGTTCGCCTTTAGTTTTGCATTTCTCTTGTTCACTTTTTCGTCTAATTGGTCCAATCTGGCATTGATATCTCCCATTCTGGCGACTACTGGGATTTTCTCCGTGCTAAACCTTGATTTATTTTTATTGGTTGTTTGAAGCCAACCAACCATGATTTTTTTTCTTCCTTTTATTAATTAATTATAATAATAATAATAATATTATATATATATATATTTATTAGTAATTTTGTTTTGTTTTGTAGGTCAACGTGGAGGGTGGTGGGAAGAGGGATGACAGGGGAAGAGAAGCCAGAAGCACGTGGAGGAGGTACTGGGAAAAGGAGATGGGGACGCGTAGGAGAGGGAAATGCTGAGGAGATGGGGACATAGAAGGGAGAGGGAAGCAGGCAGAGGAACTGTGGCGACGAAGGGTATGCTGAGTGTAGCGGAGGTGGGAGTGAGCGTAGGGGTAGAGGAAGGAATGTGAGACGCGCAGGAGACGGAGAAGGGGGTTGGAGTAGTCAGGCACGTGGATGGGGTGCACTTGGACTGGAAGGGAGGGTGCGGTAGGAAGAGGAGGGGCAACGGGTTTGGAAGAACGAGAAGAAGACGAATGGAAGGAATGCAGGGTTGAGTAGGGATGAGGGGCGTGGATTACAGACGCGAAGGAAGAAGGCATACTGAGTGAAAAAAGGACGCGGACGATGGTTGCTGGAGGCACAACGTGGATAGCTCATGTGCTGGTCAGCGGCGGTTTGATGCAGCATGCCATCTTCGGCTCTGATACCACTGAAATATTTGGGAACCAAAGAAAACTTGAATTGATAAAAAATAATTTATAAATAATGTCGAATGCTTTACAATAAGTTTTTTTTGGCTTATATACGTATTTTCACGTGACTGTTTGTAAAGTCACCTTGTTACATCGTAATTTTTGTTCCATTATATATAAAAGTATTTTATATTTATTACTTATTTATTTTTATATTTTCACTTGTTCTATATAGCATTTATTGTATATAATAGATAATGACATGATGATACATGAAAGGGGTCACCTAGGGGCTCTATTCACCCTAGGGACCACCTTGATATTATAACATAAGATGTAACAATGAAATACATCATGTGCCAAGGTGAGGGGCACCCCATGAGGGATGTCCTCCCTAAGAAAGACCATAAAATAATCCGGAGCATCAAAATGATTGAAACTGGTGCAAACTGATCCAGAGAGCCATAATACATCATCGAAAATGATTTTGAAGCGAATTTTTAAACGTCTCTAGCCAAATCCATTTCCTTAAGTGAATTTCATCGTTCATTTTTAGTTGGTACAACACCCAAAAATCATGAAAATCACAATAACTCTTTGCTGGCTAAAAATTTCAACAAATCCACTGAACATATGAGTTTGAAGTCATGGTAGAATGGTAATGCTGACTACTCATACCCCTTTGAGTGCTATAGCACCCAAGGAGTGCCACTCTGATATGCAATCCTGTAATGAAAATGTGATCTGACCAATAATAAAGTGATAATAATCACTAATCATGAAAACTGAGGCCAAACTTTGAAAACTGAGACTGTAGTATTGTTGTTGGGCATGCCTGGAGCTGATATGACTGTTATCCGGGATGGTAGAGGTGAGGTAGCTAACCAGTAACATCGCAAGGACCTCGTCCTCGACAGATGAAGTGTAGTTGTCACATCGGACGGGCTCTTGTCACTTTAGATCAATCCAAAGAATAACCAAGGGGGAGACCCTACTAGCCTAACAGGGTTAGCCCAGCTACTCAAGACACTCCTAGGGGTATGCAACAAATGAAAGAGGATAGATAATGAGTTAGGTGGTTTAGATCTAGAAAATATATGTGGTATGGAGTTTAGGGTAATGTTGGAAAGGCTTAGCAAATAGGGAAAATGACCTAACTTTGTGAAGATTGTACCACAAAGAGTTTAAGAACATAGATCTAGAGAGATCTAGCCATACGTAAGAAAACCCAAATGGGGCCCACCTAAAGGCAAAAGTGAACCCAAAAGAGTAGATCGAGATAAGGAATGAGTCATGACTAGATCGGGATACTTGAATGATAGATCTGTGAAAATTAAGTGGGTTCAAGCATTTCCAAATGATAGATCTTAAGATTTGGCCACCCACCCAAAGGGCACGCCCCCACCTAGAGAGACTAGTGCTAGATCCCGGGGCAAATGGAGTCTGATTTAAATGAAATTCAAGATCTAGGGTTTATTCAACGATCTCGAAGTGGGTTTTGATGGCTGTCATCAAAAGCTCACCAGATCGATCAGATCTACGAAACTAGGGTTTGAAAAAAAGGGGTTTGGTTGACAATTGGATGAAAATAATGAAAAACAATACTAACCTTGCATATCGTACCTGAAAATACTTGTGTCCACCTTGGATACCAATTATCCTTCCACTTAGTTACAATTTTGAGCTAGATCCGGCAAGAAATGAAGGAAAAACACCCAATTGACTTAGTGCGCCCCCTCTTCTCCACCTGCAAAATCAAACTACAAATGAGATTTGTTCACGGATGAAAAAGATAAGCTACGTACGTCATCTACAGAAAGAAATCCAATGCACAAAGTAACAATTGAAAACTCCCAGAAAACGAAATGATTTTCTTGAAGGACGATGCAAGATGCCTTAGCAATCTCCTCCAACTGATTCACTACCCTGCAAAGGATCAGTACGACTACCAAAGAAAAATATTTGTTTGCATGTAAGATCCACTGGAATGTTTAAGCAAGAGGCGCAACTATCACATCTAACTACATTCATAAAGCTTCCAAGATTTTCTTCAAAAGTTTTCTTGTATTCAATATTCTCAGAGCCCGAAAGTCCCTTTACAAATGAGAGGGCATCTCAATATATAGAAGTCTGAAGTACATAAAACCTAGATCCAAAAATATCAAGGGTCACGATCAAAAGATAAAGACAATCTAATCAATGGCTAAGATTAGTCGGATACATCATACATGGATCAACTCAATAATATAAGGGGGGCGCACCACTAGAAATGCCCAACGTGGGGGCGCACCACATCAAATATGTCAAATAACCACAAGGTAGCACATGGTGGGGCTAGGAGGTTATAACGTCCTTCACTAGCATGTCCCCATGGCACAACAACAAAGTGTGGTGGCAAATATTATCAGAGTGATAAAAATCACTAGGACGTCTCCCTCAATCTGGGAAACTCAAAGAAGTGTGGACCCCAGGTGAAGTGGAGCTGATGCCAGATGATGAAGGTGACCCAAACACTATGCCTCAGACCAATTTCATGCCATTCCTTTTCCTCACTTGCCCAAATTGATTTCCTCATTAGCCATTTTCATCATCAAAAGGATGACATTGGTAACATAAAACTGCCAATATCTCATAGGGGACCAAAAACTCAAGCCAAATGACTATACGAATGTATCTGATACCATAGTAGTATGGTGCAATCAACTAGCCACACCCCAAGATTCCCTTTGTCTCCCTAGGAGATCTCACTGTTATCTGCACTGTGTTTTATTTTCAATTTCCCAGGATAAATCTATTGCCAAAAGGCTAAAAGACCCATATCTCTCTTGTAACTGCCCAAAACTGAAAACCAACTGCACCTAATGTCCCGATCAACTAGGAATGAGTACTCATACACACTATGTCCATCATAAAGATACATCAAAGGCGCCATCCATGTGAGGACCATAATTATCGTAAAGCTTATAAATGCTGATAATCATAAAAATAATACAAGCCATCATAGAAAACCATCATTTGAAGCATTATTATGTCTAATGGACACCTCTAGACCATAAATAATCATCATCCATAACCATCTGTCTAAACCTCATCCCGGACCCTGCTCATGGCCTGGTCAACATTGGGTTGACCAGGTTAAGATTAATCAAATGATGACCCAAGTGCTAAAATTTGATATTGCAAGGTACAAATGGACATGCATGCTCAATTATCTACTAAGTTACACTGGCCTCAGGTACGGGGGGACGTCGGGGACGAGTTTCTAGGACGGCTAGAGCGCACCCCCATTTTTTCAGGGGATGACAGGCTGGGGATGAAAATTATATATATATTGAAATAAAAAGTAGAACTAATTATAAAATTCAAATTACAAAAGGAAATATAAAGTTTTGTCCAATCATCATTTTCCATTGTCAAAACGAAATATTAAAGACTCAAGATACATGTCTAAGATTTAAGACTGAAAACTTTAAATAGTTTTAACTTCAAAGTTAACTATTAAACAGTAACTTAAAACTTGAAAGCTAAAACAGTAACAAAAATTTAAAAATTTACAACATTGTATACATGAATGATGAGTCATTTCAAAATTTAAATAACAAATAAATTTATATTTGTAATTTGAGATTTGTAAACATTAAATTATATTTTTATAAAACTATAATAGCATGTGTTGATATTTTTACCCCAGAAAAAATAAAAAAAAATGTAAGATATCGAATATGAAATACTTGTGTTGTGCAACATGTTGTGGCTAAGAGGGGGCAAACTCATTGTGAGTGTGAGCTTGTATTGAGCCATAAACTCAAACTTTGAGCATGTGTTGTGGGTTAGATGAATAGGGGGAGGGTTAGGTTAGGTTTTTAATTAAAAAAAAATCTTTTTAGTTTCTTTTAAATTTTAATTGTACAGGTCAAGGAACGTCCAAGAGTCCTTGATTGGTTGAGGGATGTTCCTAAGAAGTCCCTGATTTTGATGGGTATGTTTAGGGTATGGCTTAGAAGTCCCCAAGTTCCCAACAAAGTCCCCAATGAATTGGGGACGTTTTCAAGGAGTTCCAAAGTCCTTGGAATGCGGGAACACAGGAAACACAAGAAAGTTTGGGGGGGACGGGTCCCTGTGCAACATAGATTATCTATGCTAATAGTGAGACTCAAGTACAAATAGCTTCTCTTGGTGAGTATAAGCACAATACATATATTTAAATAATCTACATCAAAATAATCGGTTGCTTTAAACAAGAACCTCCAGTGTATACTCATTTATAGATTTAGCGATTTTGCGAGTCAAGGGTGAAGGTGAATGAAACCAGGTGAGGCCAAGGGAATGACTTGACACTCGACACTGTAAGCATCTAGGCTAAAGGACAAGGGATCCACACAACACATAAGTTGGACTAGGTGAACAATAGGGAATGGCACTGTTGCACAAAGGGGTTGAATGATGAGAAGGCTCCACTAGACTCTAGACAAACAAATTTTTTTCTTTTTAGAAATTTATTTGCACAACAATATCCACTAGTTAACCTCTAGAGGCAGATGCCATGGTAAGCTTTCTCGGCTTCTAGATAATGACAAAGACATGAACTTTGGGGGCCAGTCTCACCTTGTTGCCTTGTATGGGAAAATGAGTCGTACATTATACAAAGAATGAGTGCTTATCCTCTAGCTATCAACTTTATTTGAAAATATTTATTTTTATTAACTTGCCAGCCTCCAATAGCAGGTGCCTTGGAAAGCCTTATGGGCTCTAGAAAATGACTAAGGCCTAGCCCTGATAGGTTTGTTGTACCCTGATACCCTGTGGGGGTAAATGAGCCTTACCCCATACAATGGATGAGTGCTCATCTCTTGGCCACTGGCTAGTTTTGCTTTTATTTGCAATAGTGTCTAAAGACACTATTGTTTTAATGGCAGGGCATCCATTTAGAATAACTTTAAGCTCTGATGCCTTAGTGTCTCAAGAGACTTTTTGGTAAACCTACTTGTGTTCAAGACCTAGAGGTAGACCATCCCTGTGACAAGCATCACATAAACCAACACCGAGACACAATAGAGACGTGAAGACCTATTCCAACATAGAGGTGAAGGTGGGGGAAATCCTAGATGCCACTAGTCAAGTTACAAGTCAAGGTTAACCAACAACAAGGGAAGGCAACGGATGGACGAGGACAATGATGATGGTGCCAAGACTAGCAAGCTATGCCCCTAAAGGGAATGGCCAAATCCATACTAGAAGTAGCGGAAGGCCAATGCATATACAGAGGAATCTCTTGGACATAACAACTAGATCATTTATACTTTAGATTCCAAGTAAAACCAAAATAAAGTATTGCCAACATACATCCACTATCAACTAAGTCTCACTGCTAAAATAGACAACAAAGCAACATCAAATCAATATGCACAAAACCATAATATTACCTGGGTCATATACCTGCGTTAGATCTGAAACAAATCTGAGGATCACTGAAACAACTGATGCCGCTACATATCATGGGCACTGTAACAATCTCTGCTCTAGGTCATGAAAGAATGGCTAACTCAGTCATCACATTTGGTGTCATGAGGCTTAGTCATGGCATAGAACTAGTCAATCTGAATACTTTGGATCTACTAAAAGTGGGAGATCATCAACTCACGACTCATCATCTGCTGATCTCATAGTAAAGGACTAGCTCAAAGAATTGATCAGTACTGCTCAGGAACAAAAGTAGCCCAGCTACTATATATGTGACAACAATCACCAATGTTGCTCTTTGTAGTCATTGCATTGGGAACTGTGTTTGTCTTGGTCAACTGGGTTGACTTGAAAGAAAGCTTTTAAAACAAGTCTTTGGGTTTACTTGAAATAACTTGCAAAATAAAGGATTTCTTAAAGCTAGATCTAGATGAATTGATTTAAGACTTCGAATAACTATAGATCTAAACTCAAAATCAAATCTACTTTTGTAAATATACTTTGAAAATGAACTAGATCTGAAGCTCAAAGAACCGGTAACAAAGAAGAGTTTGTTTTAGAGTGAAGAAGGTGTAAATAAGTACCCCCTTGAGAAATGGGCAATGGAATCACTTTGGTGGCTTCAATAAGGACTATGTCTTTCTTCACAAATGCTTTGGAGAAAAGGAGAAGCAAGCAACATCTCCCTTCGATCAAAACGAAGAACCTGTAAACATCCTTACACTTGTCAAAATAGTTTGTCAAAACTAGTAAAAACTTATGCTAAAGACATGAAGAGCATACATATAAACAAATAAGCATGCAAATTCTTATTCTTGAACACAAATTAATTAAGAGTAAAATGAGTCTTACTCACTCCTACCGATTAATACTAATCCTTCAATGAGACTAGCTTTGACAAGAAGAAGCAAATATAAAGGAAATTCTATAGATTACCTCAATAATACCATAAGGAAATGCTCATCCAACTTGACAAGAAGACACCATATGAGACCTCCAAAGCCTTATTTCATTACAAAAAATATACAACAATAGAAGCAGAGGTTTAAGACTTCATGCCAAATGAAGGAGAAATGCCTTGCTTTTATAGACAAAACCAAGAAGAGGGGGGCACATCCTTCACTAACAGTAGAGGCGAGTTAACTTGAGAAAAAAGTGGATCTTGTTGGATTAGATCCCATGGAGATGGCGCCACCTCTCTAATAAGAGAGATGTGCCTCACCTTGGGATGATCTCCTATTCAACCACACATTGCCAAATTGAGAAATGCACCCCTCATGAGGAGAGGGCGCATCCTTCAGTAGAGTTCAACTCACCACTTCACATATTTTATGATGGTTGACTTGATTTTGTCTTCAATAAATCGCCTTGGACTATAGTTGAGATGCCAAGACACTTGACATGTTTTAGACAAACTCACACTACTTTAGGAATTTGATTTTTTGGAATAATTTCTAATTATTTGACACTTTTGGGTTTTTCCAAGCAAAAGTAATTTAAGTGAAAAATAATCACTTAAACACTTGGGAAAGTGGGTCTTAAAGTAAAGTGGGTGCTTTGAGCTAGAAAATGGGCACCCCCATGGCAAAATCCTCTTCCTAACCACACTATTATTATATTTCAATTTTTTTTTATTAAACTATTAAAAATTGCCCCTCTTTTACAGGGAAATTTTTTTATTAGCAAAAAATAAAAATAAACTATGGGGTACTTAGCACATGTTCATATGACTCTAAAATAATGCCTAGCATGGTAATATATATTGACCAAGTTTACGGGGAAGCGCTCTACCCCCCTCGGCCCCACTCCGGAAGCTTGCTCCTCATGGAATCACTTAAGAAGCTATCCCAAAGCGCGCTTCCGAGATCGCTCCCGATTCAAAGCGTTTTGTAGCCCTTGGGACAATCCACACGCTCCATGTTCTGTCCGAGAACGATAAGGGAGCGATCGAGAGCGATAACTCCCTGAACGCTCCTAGATAGCTCCCTAACGCAACCCTCTTAGCTCCCATCTTATCTCCCCGACGCTCCCATCTTAGCTCCTACTCTAACACGACGCCTACGGAAGAGAGAAAACATAGGAGGGGGATGGATCCACAGGTGGGTTTTTGGAGGGAAGGAGGAGGGCTTTGGGGGATGAACCCCTCTTCTCCAATTTCATTCTCACTTTGCAAGAGAAGAGAAGAGAAGAGAAGAGAGGAGAGGAGAGGAGAGAAGAGGAGAGGAGGGGAGGAGAGGAAACAAGGAGAAGGCTACCATCATTGGAGATTGAAGAAAGTTGAAACTTGAACTTGTCACCACCATTGGAGAGCGCGAGCCAAAGAGGTAGGCTCTACAATCTTTCTTGTTGATTTGCTCTGAGTTTGAAAGTTTTTGAACTTTGATTTCTATATTCAATCATGATTCATGAATGCTTGGAATATAAATTCTAGACTCTATACACTAGAATGTACATTATAGGTGTTGCTCTTCTACTCTTTCCCATGCTTGCTCCCTCATTCTATTGTAGGTAACAAGTTAAATCTCTAGTTCCATCAACCATGATGATGGGTTTATGGTTTATTTTTTTGGTTCCATTCGTTATTTTGATGATGGTGATTGAAAACCGAAGGAGGAATGACGGAGTGGATGAAGAATTGGAAAGTGGCACATACCATGGAGAGGAGGAGGAGGAGGAAGAGGAGAAGGAAAACCGAAAGAAAACCAAAGAGGACCCCACACTCTTTTGGAATTATGTCACAAGACAGGGAGGAGGTAGAGGGGGTGGAACCACCAAATTTGTTTGCCCCCATTGTAAAAAGACATACACAGGTTCATATACCCGTGTTAGAAGACATCTATGTGGGCACATGCCATGTGATGAAAGAAAAACTATAGGTGTTTGTGCTTTCCCACAGCTGGTATCAACACAAAGAGCCATCTATAAGAAGGAAGAATTTGAAGCACAAAACATAACAAAACGATCATCGGATGACCATGAGCTTTCATGCTCACAAAGAACTAGAGGCCCATCCACCCAAGGCAGTGGATTCTCTCCCATGTAGTCATGTGGCAAGACAATATCAGATTTCCTTGATCCAAGGTGGTAGGGATGACATGGAATCAAAAGTGTTTTGGTTTCTTTATGCATGTGGCATACCATTCAATGTTCTTCGGTTACCCTATTGGCATGATATGGTAGAGGCCATCCGCACAAGATACAAGAGCCCTGGGTCTGACAAAGCTAGAACTTTGGGGCTTGACAAGGAAAAAGTCAAGATCCAAATGCTTTCGGACAATTCACAAATGCTTGGAATGAGTATGGGGTATCAATTGTATCAGATGGCTGGACAAATGTGAAAGGCAAGGCATTGATAAATGTTCTTAGTGTCTCTACTAATGGTGCAGTCTTCCTTTCAGCACATGACTACTCAAATAAATTCAAGACCGACATGAACATTGCAGAATTCCTACTCAAAAGCATTGAAGCTATTTGTCCATACAATGTCATCCAAGTCATAACAAATAATGCTGCTAATTGTAAGGCAATGGGAGCAATCATTGAAGATAAATACCCCAACATATTGTGGTTCGGGTGTTTGGTTCACACATTGAGCCATTTGATGCATGACATTATTAAGTTGAAGGAAAATGAATACAAATGCATTGGTGAACTGTACAAAAAGGGCAAGCACATGATAAGATTTATTACCAACCATAGCAATCCCCATGGCATTTTCCGCACTCACTCAAAGTTAGAGCTATTAAAGATAGCAAAGACTAGATTTGCTAGCTATTACCTCACCTTCATGCGCCTTTTGAAGGTAAGAGAGGCATTGGCTAGCATGGTATCAAGTGGATCATGGCAAGTCTTGAAAGATAGGGCTACATCCACATCACAGGCTTGATTTTCAGGATGTGGAGGACATCGTTCTTGATGGTCAATTTTGGGCAAGTGTCAAGTTTGTTTTGCAGTTCACAAAGCCCATTTATATTATGATCCAGTTTGTGGATACATATAAGTCGGTAATTGGGGAGGTGTATGAGTAGATAGACAACATGTTGGGCCAAATTTAAGATATTGTTCAATCGAAGGATCCCATCCTGTATGACAATATTCACACACATGTGGTCAAAAGGTGGGAACATATCAACGTTCCACTACATGCGTTAGCATATGTATTAACACCAAAATATTATTCTCCATCTTGGTTGGCCAAACCGGTGCTTGGGGGTGGGGTTAGGAGAAAGCCTCATGCAGATCTAAAGGTACAGGTTGGGTACATGGTTGTTATAGACAAGTTGGTCCCTGATGAAGATGAATGTGCCTTATTGCGTAGTGAATTAAGCAAATACCTCAGTGATATTGGTTAGTTTGGTACTTTGCATGCTAGAAAAGATCGAGATAGGGTGCCTCCTATTGAATGGTGGTACATGTATGGCTCATCAAGCCCACGCTTGCATAAATTGGCAACCAAAGTGCTTTCACAGGTGGTAAACAGTTCCTTTGCAGAAAGGCGTTGGAGCACCTGTAGCTTCATCCACTCAGTGAAAAGAAACTGATTAAATGAAAACCGGGCAGAAAACTTGGTGTATGTACGTTACAACCTGAGGTTGTTGCCTCATTATCTAGAGGAGGATAACTTGGAGGATGGAGCCTTAGGTTTAGAGTGCTTGGAGGATGAGCTTTTGGGCGATGAGGATGACCATGCAGCAACAGCAACAACAACAATGCTACCTCCATCTTCTACCGTCTTTCCTGATGCACCATCTTTGCCTAGAGGTTCAACTTCATGACCCCCATCTGCATCAGCGAGGGGGGGTCATGCAGGACCAAGTCTTGGACGTGGCTCAAGCCGCTCAACATTGGTGGCAACTGGGGATGATAATCCCGCTCCCTTTGTTCATAGACCACGGGAAAGGAAATTAGAAATTTCCCGTGGTGAGAGGAATCATTCATCCATAAAATCTAGTTTTCTTGTCTTTTCTTATTTACAGTACTTTCAAGTTTCTGCACTGTTGAGTCATTGACTCTTTTATATTTATTATGGTATATTTTGTGAACATTACATGGCAATTCAAGTTTGAAGTTTGAAGTTGAACGTACCTTTGAAGTTCACTATTTGCAACTTTGAATTGTTGAAACTTGAGTCATTAACTGGTTACTGCATAAAAGCATATTATTATAACTCTTTGGTAATGAATATGATGCTTTGTGAATTGTTTCAAGTTCAACTTTCATTTCATGGTTGATGTTTTCTGTTATAGACTATAGTTTCGTAACCGTTACAAGTACAATTTTAGTGATGACAAAATGTTATCGATTCAAAATTTGAAGCTGTAAGGTTGATAACTTGATGTTATGGATAATGGACCTATGGTTGACGAATTCACTACTATATGATTGATGATTGATGAATGATGTTATATGGTATTATGGTTTATTTCATATTTTTATGCTTTCCATAACTAATTCAACATTCTACAAGCATTTGTTGGCATATATGCATCAAAATATATTAAAAATATATATTATTTAAAAAATGATCCCGAAATGCTCCCAAATTGGAATCTTTTAAAAATTTCGCTTTTCACTCCCACTCCTGCTCCCGCTCCCAATTAACCTTGATATTGACACATGAACTTTAATAACCTCCTAAGCCCTAACCACCAAGACGACCATTCCAGATTTGAAGGAGCGGGTGAAAAGCTCGAAAATTATATACATCTTGTTCAGCAGTGCATAATTAAGAAGGAAAAAATACCACGGAATAATTGGATTGATGTCTAAGTCCTAGTAAAGCCATGTCCTTTATAAAAAGTCATCATGCTAATACATTTTATTACAACTTCCCCAAGGGTGTATGAACATGTGGATGAAAAAGAAAGAGGGTTTATTCTTTGCTGGCTCATTTGAATTCCAACTCAGTACAGCCTAGCAGGCAACAGAACCTCATTGCACTGAGTTGACGGAGAGTCTGGGATAACAAGTGAGATCTACTTAAGAAAGATAACTTTCTTCTTGCAGCTATCAAGTTGTCATTTGTATGCTTGCATGTATTTAATATCACCTGAAGGGCGTTTGGTGAGTACTTAAGACCTTTACGGTAATGTTTTGGCATTTGTCAATCTCTTTAGCTTGTCATTCAACATCGTATCATTTTGTATCTTCTTTTTGACATGATTATTGCTATATTGAAGAATAACAGCAAACCATAATGATACATTACTACATAATGTTACATCTTGACACACAGGAAAACTTATGTCACAAGCTCTGTTAGTTTGCTTGAAACTACTCCTTCCTGCCTTATGCATACAGGTTTGTTGCATCTATCATTTCTATTGCTCAGCAGCATTCTAATGCCTTGTGGAGTACTATGGAGTATGGACAATGCTCAGCACTTATCGGATTATATAGACATTAATGATTATAATTTTAAAATTTAGACTGTTATCTTCTCTAAACCTTGGGCTGCTTGAAACATATTGATTTGACTATAAATTTTATGGATACAGAAGATTTTGTCTGTAGGATATATATGTGCGTAGACCAAAACACTTTGCATTCACACAATAAGACTGATGAACAGCTAATACTGGTGCAATGGCAGTTGGGCACATATTCAAGACTCTTCTTAAGGGCACTGGTTTAGGGCAAACCCTGTTTATCTCTAGACTTGTCATATGCTATGCAGCTGAATGTTTTAAAGTGGCAAAGTGTCAAGTGTTTTCGTGACGTGTTTATGGACTCTTCTAAAAGCAATCACAGCTGAATAAATATGTTCTTTATAATCCAATTCAGTTTTGTTTGTGAATTTCTGAATAATTGCTTTGCATTTCATGTTATAGTAGTATCTTGCCTTGGTGACAATGGAAAGGGAACATAGACAACACTCAAGATTTTGATAAAAACGTTTCCCAACCTTCACTTGCATTAGAAAGCAAATAGAAGGTTTATTGTGAACTAATTTGTGCAGAATATGTGAGTTGCAGTGTTCAGGGATGTGTTGATGCTGTCTCTATGATTTTGCAGATTAAGCTGAGGGGCTTATTGTCTTATCTTCAACAAGCACAACAAGGCTATTGGGGTGTCCTACAAGGACGAATGCAATCATTGTCATCCTCTGTGCACAACCTACCCACTCAGCACCCACATGATGCTGCAGACGAGAGTCAGCAGCCAGCTGAAGCATCTGGTCTAGGACGGAGTTGGGTACAAAGCATGTTCAGTAGAGATCCAGCTACCCGTAGAGTGCCTTCTGCTCGTGCGCAAAGAGGTGCATCTGATAGTGGTATTCTAGGTTTGTTTTGCTCTTTTGAGATTCATTATTATTCATTGTTAAATAAAATGGTATTTTATGCTATCAGCAAAGGCAGAACGTAATAATTCTTCATTAGATTCTTTGCCACTGACAAACTAATGTGCAGCAAATCATAGTTACAGCAATAATCAAGCTCTCTTTGGTATCGTGATGGCAGCTGCCAATGACAACATTCAGAATGCTGTACCACCACCAAAAATAGAGATACCCACTGTTGGGCCAAAAAGAGGCTATTCAGGTGTGCGTATACTTAGGGGTCATAAGGGCTCTATTACTGCTCTCCATGCAGTGACAAGACGTGAAGTATGGGATCTTACGAGTGATCAGGAAGATGCTGGATATTTCATTAGTGGGAGTGCTGATTGCACAGTAAGTTTTGTTCCTGTCTTGATTGTAATGTGAATGCCATGTTTGCTTTTTATTTGAATTTCAATTCTAGGGCTATGTATTGGGAGAGTTTGGAATGGACATCAAGTTGCATTTCGGTCCTTGTTCGAAAAACATTTTGGTGAAAAAATTGGAGGCACATGTTTTAATGAAACGAGATCTCTCATGATTTTGATTGAAATTAAAATGTTATCATTCATTGTGCAGCAATAATTTGGGCAATTGTGCGTAATTTAAGTTATTTTGCTTAATTTTTATTTCCATGTAATATGTGTAGCACGAGGCATTTAGTCGAGTTTCCCTTGAAGTTATTTTAACCAAAAGTCACAATGTGACATTGATCATCAAATGGTTACACATATTTTCCAGTTTTCCAAGGAAAGTTTCATATCTAGACATTGTAAAAACTGCATTATTGGAAAATAATTGGAGTCACTACTAGTTGGTTTTCTGTGGATCCCTGTATCTACAGTTGGCACAAATGAACAGTTTAAAAGAGATTGCATTTCACTGTCATGGCTATCAGAGATTTTAATTTTTGTGCATAAACAAAATACAACATTGTTGCATTTCACTGTCTTTGCAACAACAATGATTTTCATCTGACCCCAAGACCCTGAAATGTCCCACTTGGCTATGAGCTAACCTTTCTCTGATATTATGCTCACTAACTTGGTTCAGTACTTTCTACAAGTACTTTGGATGCTAATTAGATACCCACTGTTTGAAACTCAACTGAATCCCTGACTGTCGGTGCACTAATAAGTGTGTATGGTTTTCTTTTTCATGATTTATTCGGGCTCATTTAATCACAGCATTTATCAGGTATCTCACATTCCATTCACATCATTGTATTAAACAAACATAACATAGAAAAATGGTGAGAAAATTAATTCAAAATAATAGACGGATGATATTTATAATGAGAAGCACAAATACATGCCTGGAAAAGATTATTGGATGTTCTGAGTCCCGGAAATTTCCCATCCAATTAATTTCTTGCTAGCAGTCACTCCACATAATACTGATAATGCCCAGAATGTATATGTTGCCCAGATTAACACCAAGATATCCAACGTTGTGTGTACAAGCAATTAATAGCAGAATGCATGATGTGCTTCAGATCTGAAATGTTGGTCAGTGGCCACCTTAACCAAGTCTGATTTTCGCATGGAGTCTAGACAACTGGAAATGGAACTCAACACCCAGCTGAATGAGTCATGAGAGGCGTTTGCAAATGAGATGGCACCCACTCTCTCCTATCATGATTTTTCCCAACTCAAAGAACAATGGACTGCTGTGTGAAAACCTCCCTCAATTTTGAGCTTGCTGCTACAGGAACTTGCACCCAAATCACAAAGAATATGCAACTTATGGCTGCTGTAGCTTCCTTGCTGGCACCACGACTTCTTGGGAGAATATGGGCTCCATCCACCCAGAAAATCCTTCCTTTATCAGTTCAAAAATACAGAAACAGTAGCACCCATTGATGGAACATTAAAGTCCTCCCTTCCCAAAATTACTTCTCCTCAAGCAACTGTAAGTTGGGGTGCTGCAATATCTGTTCATTCTCCCAAGTGGCATCCTTCACTGGCATATGTCTCCATCTGATCAAGTACTCTCGGGGCACTCTATTTCTCAACCTCTTCTCATGCACATCCAGAATCTCCTCCGGGTCTAATAACAACTGCCCCTCCTCATCCAAAGATGGTAATTCTGTAGATGCCCTGAGTTGTTGTCCCAATACCTTCTTGAGGCAAGACACATGAAAGACGTTGTGAATCTTGCTCCCTTCCGGAAGCTCCTGCTCATAAGCCACTTCTCCGACTCTCCTTGTGACCCTTTATGGACCATAGAGGCGAGGCTTCAATTTCTCTGCGCCACTCTGCTTGAGTAAAGATTGGCGGTAAGGCTGAAGTCGTAAAAACACTAAGTCCCCCATCTCAAAGTTGCGCTCTGTCCTGTGCCTATACGCATATATTTTCTGTTGGTTTTGAACCGCTTGCAAGTTTTCTTTAAGCACTTGAAGGATGTCTTGGCTCTCTTGGATACAATCCTTCGCTTTTGGAGCCCTGTTATCCCCAAAAACCATGTCCACAAATGAGGTGGTATCGTATTCATATAACACTCTGAATGGTGACATGCATATCGAGATGTGGAAAGTGGTATTGTAGGATTATGCACCCAAATGTAACCATCTGATCCATGCCTTATGTTGCCTTGTTACATAGTTTATCAGATATCCTTCAACCCACTTGTTCAGATTCTTCGTCTGCGCGTCCGTTTAGGGATGATAGCTGGTGCTAGGAGTTAACTCTGTACCAACCAACCTGAAGAGTTCCTTCCAAGAGGCCCCAATGAACCTGCTATGCCTGTGGCTAACAATGTTTTTTAGCAGCCCATGTAAACGAAACACTTCTCCAAAAAATACCTTTGCCACTTGAGTTGTTGTATAAGTTGAGATTGCAAGAAAATGCGTGAACTTTGTCAACTGATCCACCACCACAGAAATGCAATCTCAGCCTTGTACTCGTAGAAGACATGTGATGAAACACATTGAGATACTCTCCCACTTCTGCTTTGGAATCGGTAATGGCTATAGGAGTCCCGCTAGATGGTTTTGTTAAGTTGGCAGGTCATGCACTCCCTCACATGCCTTAGTACGTCATCCTTGAGGCCCTTTCAAGAGAACCTCTCTTTGATTTGTTGTATGTTTTAAAATACCCTTGATGCCCTGCAATAGGAGTATCAGGTGTGGCCCTCGGTATCTTCTCTTTGAGCTTGGATTCCAGTACCAACTATATCTTGTCCTTGTAGAAAATGATATCATTCAGTACCTTGTACCTATCATCTTGTACTAAGCCATCCAATATCTCACAAGCAAATTTATTTTTGGAGTGTTCCACGAGAAGGTGGGACTTCCAATCTGTTGAGATCTCTATCAACAAACAAGCGACCTGTTTCATGGAAAGGGTGTCAACAACAACATTTTTCTTCCCTTTTACATACTCAATATCCAAATTGTAAGCTTGTACCCTGTTGACCCATTTTTGTTGTCTATCATTGAAATCTTTCTGTTCCAGGAAGTACTTCAAACTATTGTAGTCATTTTTCACCACAAACCTGTTGCACACCAGGTACTGTCTAAACTTTGCCAAGGCATGCACTATAGCAAGCATCTCTTTGTCACACATGGAATAAAGCCTTTCTGGCTCCTTGAGCTTCCTTCTCTCAAAAGCTATAGGACGTTGGTTTTCATGAATACTGCTTCGATGCCAATGCTTGAAGCGTCACATTCCAACACAAAAGGTTGGTTGAAATTCGACAATGGTAAGACTTGGCAAGAACTCAGCACCTCCTTGAGCTTGTCAAAAGCTCGTTGCGAGTCATCGATCCATTTGAAGGCCTTTTTCTTCGTAAGTTCTGTAAGAGGTGCAACTAGCCGAGAAAATCCCTTCACAAACCGCCTGTAATACTGACATAAACCGAAGAATCCCCATAGCTCAATGAGTGACTTCGGTGGGGGCTAGTCAATAATAGCCTAGATTTTGTCCCGATGAACTTGCACACCTCATGCACTAATCACATGGCCCAAGTATAGTATCTTTGTAAGCCTGAACTTATACTTGGAGGCCTTGGTGTACAAGGACTGCTCCTCCATGATGCCCAATACCTCATCTAAAAGCCTCATGCGATCCTCGCAAGTCCGACCGTAGATGAGCAAATCATCAAAGAAAACCAACAAAATATTTCTTAACTATTTGCGTAAAATGTGATTCATGCATTGTTATCCACTAAGTTGCACATAGGTGGATTTCAATGAGTAGTTAAAGACTCGAACAGTTCAATTGTTCATCACATGTGATTTGAGGTTCATCAGGCAAATCAAGGGTCCTTTTTTATTTATTTTTACATGTTCATACCTTGCAGGGAATTGTAATAAACAATGTTACAAGCATCGTCGATTTATCGGCCACATCGCGAGATATCGCGATGTTTACTCCACGCCAATAAAATCGGGAAACATTGCGTCGATTTATTGTTGATGTTGTGGGCGATTTTTTCGTGTTTTGTATTGAAAAAATTGTGAGTCGATGGTTGACATCGGTCGACTGGAATGCAGGGTTGACAATGGACATAAGCCAAAACACAAGCATTTTCATGGTTTTCCTGTAAGTATCGTGTTCTCCACTAAGTCCACTATCCTCCTTTGCGGCAAGCCCTATCAGCTCGAAGGACATGGAGATAGGGCAAGGCCCAAAACACTTTAATTTTCAGGGTTTACGAATACGGTTACCATTCGTTCGAGCACGTGAAGGAGGAAACTCGGGAGTGGAGAACATGAAGGAGAAGGAGATAGGACACACAAAGGAGGAGATAGGGCACGCGAAGGACAAGGGGATTGTGGACAGAAGAAGAGGACGTAGGCAGTAGAAGAACAGAACGTTGGTAGGTAACAGGTTATCAGTTTTAAAAATTTTAATCCTTAATTTTTAATTTTTTAAAAGTTAAAACCCTTCTCAGTTTAAGGATTTTTGTGTATGCCCTCCTCAATGCTCATCACTGAACAGTCAAGAGTCAAGACTCAGGAGTCCACTGTGGTCAAAATTCGCATCAATAACTTGCTGCATCTATGATGAATCGTATAAAATGATAAATAGTGAATTGGTCATTTAAGATTGTGGATGAATTTGATCACCAAGACTGTATACGAATATGGTCACTAAAGATCTAAGATTATAGACTATGGTCATTTAAGAATCTAGCTTTGCTCATCTAAGATTGTGTATGATGTTAAGACTCAAGACTCAAGATATAAAATTTAAAAATACGTGGAATTTGGATGCTATAAGCCTATAAGTGTTTTAATCTTTTTTTAAATATGAACTTGAGCATGGGAAAATATAAAAAAAATTAAAATTCAAAACAAAGCTGTAAATAAAATTCAAGTTTTATGACAGTCACCAATGTGTCGGCGACTCAAGCTCCAAGACACAATTCATTTTTTATGTGTGATGTATCACTAGACGTCTTATACATCTTATATATCGGTTTTCTTTCCATATTCATGTAGCAATGTGTTTATTTGATGTTCTTGTTGCTTTAAATGTTTAGAAAATTGAAAAAAAATGAAGATTTTTGTATTTTTTTAAGTTGTCGATCTATTGCCGATGTTTATCGACATTTTTGCCGATAAACCCGATAATTTCTTTTTGGACCCTCGGTAATATATTCGCCGACACGATATTGGCAACGCTGGTAATAAATGACTTAGCATGATGAAATTATGTAAAAGGTTTGGCATTCCTAGGACTTAGTCATCAATACTTTACTCTACGGTGTTTTTTTCCTTGAGAATTATATGTCGTTTTTAATGAGTTATAATTTTCAAGTTTTTCACCTGCTCCTCCGAGCTTAGAGGAAGTGGCTTTGTGGGGAGGCCTTAGGAAGTTATTTAAACCTAGGTGTCAATGTATATAACCATGTTAATCATTATTTTAGAGTCAAATGAACATGTACTAAGTCCCCCCTAGGTGTTTTTATTATTTTGGAAAATTTTAATTTTCCTGTAAAAAAATGCCTGTTTTAATTAAAAATATTCACTAAGGCATAAAAGCGTGGTTAGGAGGAAGAATCAGACATGGGGGTGCTCGTTTTTGAACTCAGATCACCCACTTAACTCCTAAAGCCACTTTCCTAAGTTTTCGAGTAATTACTTATCTCCAAAATTGAATATTACTCGAAAATGTTAAAAAAAAAGACAAAAAAATGGATAAAGTGAAAAGCTCTGCAACTTATAAAATAAATAAAACATGTCAAAAGGGAATTTTCGAAGTTGGCAAAGTAAAGTGGAAACATTCCTAAGGTTTCTAAAACACTTTGGATTGTTTTTCTCAACAAATAAAGGCAACTTGATTTTGCTAAATCAAGTGGGGCACATCTCTCAAGAAAAAGATGGAAATTTGTGAGGATAATAGCAAGTGTTGAGTTATGAATTGGAAGTTGGCATATATTTTTCCTTGGCCATCCTTTAGCGAAACCATATCCATCTCATGCCAATTCAAGCAAAGTGCTTCCTCTTGGTCATATTTTTCTATATAAGCAAGGCATTGCTCGATTATTTTGAGGATGAAGCAAGGAAAGTTCGCTCCTGTAATGTATTATTGCTCTATATTTTGAATAATATTGAGACTTTGGAGGTCCGAATTGTGCAAGAGTTTCATGAATGTGAATGTTGTGCTAAATCGAGGTGATATTTAGTTAGTTACTGCTTTCCTTTCTTTCAAGTTTGTTGATCTATCTAGCTTAGAAAGTCATTGTTGGCCATAGAGCAAGCATTTGTAGTTTCAAGTTGCCTGTTTATGCTTTTATTATTAGAGATCTAGGAGTAGCAGGTTGTAGTCGGTAATACTTATGCTCTCTTCATTTCTTTGAGTAAAATATATTGGATTTTTATCTCACTTGTGTTAAAGATTTGTAGCTTGCAGATCATCTCAGGGGAAGGAGAAGTGGGAGCTCGGTTGCATCCCTTTTCTCTTCGTACTTTTTTTTTGGATATAACACTTATTGCAATTCAGGCATCTCTACATTCTAATAGAAATTCAAGACAGAGCTTGAGGACCTCTCTTCTTCTCATAAAAAATTACTCTCCTTTTCGTTACTTTTAGCAAGCAAGCTTAGATTTCTTTTAAAAGAACTTATCATAAATCTCTTAGCTTGTTTATCTTACTAGGTCTAAAAGTGCTTTAAATCTGCAGTCTTAAGCTTAGATCTACTTTATGTTCTTAGTACTTAAAGTGGTATAAATCTCTTTATTTTTTCACAAGTACTAAGTTGTATTTTTTATTGTATTTTTACACTAATCTACTTATTTCCAAACATATAGGTTGTTGTTTTTTGCACTTTATTGACAGGACAAGCGGAAATGTTGGCGAAATTTCGAACTTTTTAGCCTCTCAAAGCACATCCTCATCCCCATTCTTTCACCAAGTTATTGTTATCCTTTTTTATCAATTTATAAGGTCAAAAGGAAGCCCCTTATTAAATTATCATCGTTTTAATAATTTAATAAAAGAGCAAGTGGGATTAAGGTAATCAATTTTATTTCAATTTTACAATTTCATTTAAGGTAATCAAACACTAACCCAACATGTCATTGTCGTGGTAATTAGTCTCACAAATTTCTTTGATTTTCTATTTACACAAGCACGTAATCCATCCTAAAAAAGCTATATCTTTTTGTATTTTGCTTTCATAAATTGGAATAAACATTTTCCTATTCTGTGTATGCTCTACCCCTCGCAGCCTTGTCTGAAACTTGGAGATATCAAAAGAGGAATTGTGCACTTATTAATTTTTTCACATCTAATTAATCAACTCATTTTAATAAAAGTAACAACCCATAACATTACAAAGATCCGATGTAACAGATTTGAGAAATAGTGGGAAAATTCCTCAGGGAAAGCGAGAACAACTAGAAAGTGACCGTGGGGTCCTGTTAGGCTACATCCTTGTTGGTGTCTTGTTGAACACCCCTCCACGACTCCATCCAACCCACATTTTTTCGTGCCTAGCCACTTTTCCCAAAATTCAGACATATTCCCAGTACCATTCGGTATATCGAAAATCCCTTTTCCTTTAATTGCTCCTCATTTTAATAATTAAAACTGACCAAGGCACATTGCAAAACATTTTACCTTTTCAACAACACTTCAATGTGTTATGACTTCATTTGGCACTGACACAATTTATACTACTATCTTTTGCTTAAAGTCATCTCGATGTATGCATGTTGTATCTTTATGCTGCTGATTTAATTTCTACTTTGCAATATCTTGTTAGTAAATCATTTCAATCTCCTAGCAAAACAATTCATCCATAACTAATAAAAGTAAGAGCCTTAGTAAGTATTTCATAGAGACTACCCCCCTTGGCTCCGTTAGGAGTGGCTTAAATGGAGGAGTTAGGATCAGGTGACAACACTTGACTTGACACTTGCCCCCAAGGATGCATCGATCAACTTGAAGATTTATGTTGCATTAACCCCAGGTGCCTGTAATATGATGATATGTGATGATGATCTATAATTGTTGATTAATGATAACAACATACTCTGCATAGTATTGAATAAGTTGTTGATGATTGTTATTGTTGAAAAAGTAACAAAAGTTATACACACTGTTCACCCCCCCTCTTAGTGTGCTCGGTGTGTCCAACAGTAGGAGGTACAAAACAAAATAATAAAATTGCAATAAGAATAACTTCTGAAGTTGCACAAAATCGAACAACACTAAAACGTCTTCGATTAAAAATTATGCAATTGATTTATGGAGGCAGAACTTCTCAAATGTGTTTGATTTGTCAAAACAGGCCGCAGGTGTAGATATTTAACATGATGTGACTCACGAAGTTGACTGAAATTGAATCAAAGGGAAATTGATTTTCACAGATCTCGCCTCGGACTGATTTATTATGAATTTATGCACTGGAAAAATTTGTTTCATTAAGAGCAATGAAGTACAATCCAACATGATTTTGCTAATAAAATGAAACCCCCAAATGTCAAAGTTAAACTATAAATCGAAATTTCACAAAACTCGTAGTGAAACAGTGAAGAGAGAACCCACTCAAGGGTGAAGTTATGGTTCATATCAATTTGTGGATCTAAAAATAGAGACAACTAAGGTAAATGCAAACACCCATACAAGCAAGAGAAACGTATTTTTCCTTTGAGGAATCTAACCACACATGGAATGTGATTTAAAATTTCTTTTATTTTATTTTGATTTTATTGATGGTGACAGATGGAGTAGAAAAAAAAACAAGAAAGAGAGAGAACCAATTTAACATACCCAGAATTAAGAGATGCTGTGTGATTTTGGTGGTCTCTACTTTTCCACAAAATAGCCACGAAGTTCAACGTCTCAACTTACCCAATGAATCCACAATTGCGCCTTCCCTACCGCACAAAATAGTGAATCACATCCACAAAATAATATACGGTAAGGAAAACCAAATGCGTACAAGAAAATAAAGAAGGAAATTTGCTCGAATGGCTAGCAAAAACGAAGCATGAAAGCTCCCTACTAACAAATGGACCAAAAGAGAGTGATAGCCATGAGCCAAGTCACTATCCCCAACTCAACTTCTTCCTGCATACAAACTATTAATGACTAATGTAGAGGTAAAGATAACAACACTATCAATATCAATCATCCACAAATAAGATCACTAGGTAGAGGCAAAATCACTTTCTCTTCTATTATCAACCCAAAACCAAAAGTCCCTCTTACAATGAGAGAGTTTATGAATATATAGACCTCTCAATACAAAATACCTAGCTCCAAAATGATGGAGGGCTAGGATCTAATCATAATCCATCTAAATCTACGGTGGAGAAAGTCTCAACCAAATAACATCAGCTATCATCAAGAGGGGATTTGCCTCTTAGGTGCCCCTAGTACATCATAAGATCAAGATATAAGATAGGATAATTACAAATAACCATATGTTAAGCAACATAGGGGCTCAATTCTCCCTAGGCGGCCCTATTTACATCAACATAAAGTTATAAGATGATATACATGATGATTATAATCAACAAGTGTGCCCCCTAATGGGAGGACGTCCCCCTTAGGGGATAAACACAAAACATGGTACATCAAGTGATATAGATGTGTATCAAGGTCCATGGAGCATCTAAGTATCTTAATAATACATCCCAAGTCATTTTCAAACCCCGTACTAGCCAAATCGATTTTCTTGTCTAGGCCATGGTCACTTTTTACTTGAATTTTTATGCCAATAAAATTGTTGGAAAATGAAATGCCTAGTATGTGTCTTTCCTTCACCCGAAATGATGATCTGACTGCATATATGGAAATCAGGTACTCTAAATCAACTAATGGGACTAATGGCACCCTTGTATCCATCTGAAATATAATCCATGAGCTCATACATGTCCATCATAATAATTGATAATAAATAAATAAATCCCTGATCTAGGGAAAATAATGGCCAACTGAAGCATGGGACATTGTGTTGGATACAAATAGATGTCAAAAGCACAAAGTCGAACCATTGAATCCAAAATCACTCGGGACCTGTGTTAACCATTGTCAAACTGGCTTTGACTAAGTCAAAACTTATCAAAATACTAATTGAGCACTGCAATAACTGATCTCGTATGCATAAGGCTAACAAGGCTCCATCATCTATATCAATAGCCCAACTAAAGCATAAGCAACATATAAAGTGGTAATCATAACATAAAACAAGCCAGACTTGCACTAAAATAGCCTTACAATTCATCTCAAAGTTTTAGACATATGCTCACTTACAAATTTGATAACCATGCTAAACTGGGTGTAGTGAGTAAAACAAGGGTAGGTTGAAGGGAATTGAGTTGTAAGACTTAGATTATATAATCTCTCTGAGAAACAAAGAGATGATAGACACCACAGTGACATATGCATGATATATAACACTAGGGGATGGCGGTGTCCCACAAATGGGTAAAGTAGTTGTACTTACTTTTAGTGGACTCTAACAAGTATCTTTTTCATAATTCAAATAATTTAACTTTAAAATCATTTCAAATTTCATAAGATAGTAGCCATTCTTTAAGGGAAGGTGCCCTTGATAGCCTTTTGGGCCCTAGATATTGACTCGGCCTAGCTCTGCTGTTAGCGAGCTTCCATGGCCCTGACAGCGTTGCCACCCTGTTGCCTTGTAGGGGCAAATGACCTTACATCAGAGAAAGGATGAGTGCTCATCCCTTGGCCACTGACTAGTTTATTCACATTTATTTCTCTTAGGTCTCAGTGTTTAGAAACACTACTAATCGCACCTGGCCTTTTTGCATCATTTACATTTAACATTTATGTGCATCGATGCATTTCACTTTAGCAACACTTCAAAGAGTACTTGGTTCGAGGACTAAAGAAAGGGCTCAGTCACTCCAGAGCTAAGACACAAATAAAACAAACCCACTTTGCTTTCCCGAATTATTGCACTAGTTGAAAAAGAAAAAGACCCGAATAAGTGGTGCATGGAAACGAGATTCTTGTGGTAGATTAGCTAAAATATTAACCAATAAAAGAGTGGAGATTTATCCTTGTAAGCTTGGTTAGGGTAGATTAACTAAAATATTAACCAATAAAAGAGTGGAGATTTATCCTTATAAGCTTGGAGAAAAGAGGTTGGGCAATGTTAGAAAAATTAACCAAAAGACTCTAAGTAAATCTAGATCTAAGAAATCAAAGAACTAAGAAGAGTGGGCTTGTGAGACCCATTTTTCTTAGGATCTTGGACAGCCTTTAAAAGGCAGCCAAGGAAGCGCTAAAATGCTAGATTTAACTTTTAAATTCAAAAGAAACTAATTACTTTGCAAGATTTAGTATTTAACTAAATAAAAGACATGCAAAAAATAAACGTTTATATGCTAGATCTATTCTTGAATGATAAAACTTTGCAAAACTTTTAGATCTAACAAAATACTCTTATAAATCAGATCTATAAAGTGATTTAAGTTTTAAGGTAAATAAATTAAAATATAAGATTGAAGTAACCAAGGAAAGAAGATAGTTTGAAAGTGAAGGAGAGAGAGAAGAAGGAGAGAGCTCAAGCTTGAGAAATCTTGGGTTGTGGAGTCTCTGATAGAAAGCGAAGGGACTATGCTCCTTGAAAGTACTTGAAAGTTGGAGGAGTTAAACAAGATCTACGAACCGTTCAAGCTAGATACTAATGTCAATGTATAAATTCTTGCACAAAGACATGGTTAAAAGCAAGGGTGTTAACTAGAAAAGAAACCCCGATAACATGCAACTAATCAGTAAGAAATAATCAAGCAAGAAATTTCTTACCCTACTAAGATCAGTTCCCCTCGTAGGCCCATAGCAAACCAAGCAAGTACAACAAATATAACCAATACAGATTACCTCGTAAATTATGCAATGTTCATCCACACACAATGAGCCACACACTAGAGATTTGCCTCCAAAGCCTTCTTTATTCCAATGATATACAATACAGTGCTAACTAGAGCAGCCCATTGGTCCTCTGATCATGAGAAAATGAAAGGAAAATGCATGCTTAACTAGGAAAAATGAGAGCAAACCTCTAGGGGGGTGAATTTGTCAAGTGTTAGATATTTTTTATATGATTGGGGACGAATTAGAGTGAATTAAAGGTGGGAGGAAGCCCCCTCTTTTTGTGACACATATACAACAAGAGGTGAACTCTCTCATGGATAAATGTGTCCCCTTAAGGAGAAATACGCCCCCTCATTTGGCTAACTCTTGTCTTTGAGATTTCTTCCAAATCCACCTCCAATTGACTTAGTTTGATTGCCAGTTAAATGAGCAATCACTCTGGACATGTCTGAGACAAACTTCCATTGATTTAGGAATGCTTATTTTTTGTCTTTTTATGTTTTTTTGTCTATTTGTTTGGTCTTTTTTGACATTTTCAAGAGAATTTTAATTTAAGTGATAAATAATCACTCAAATACTCTCAAAAGTGGGTTTTCGGGTATAGTGGGTGCTCTACGTTAGAAAACAAGCACAATGGCAAATTTGGCCCGTAGCCACACTTTTAAGGCACTTTGAATTTTTACAATTAAACTATAAAAAATTTAACCTTTTTTTACTGGAAAAATATTTTTTGCGAAAATTAAAAATAAACCTAGGGGGACCTAACACATGTTCATATGACTTTAAACTAATGTCTAACATGGTAATATACATTGACAAATGAACTTTAATAATCTTCTAAGGCCTAACCACCAAGATGACCATTCCAACTTTGAAGTAGTGGGTTAAAAACTCGAAAATTATACAACGCTTGTTCAATAGTGCACAATTAACAAGGGAAAAAATACCTTGGAATAGCTGGATTGATGTCGAAGTCCTAGGAAAGCCAAGTCCTTTACAAAAAGTCATCATGCTAGCACATTTATTACAATATCCCCACAAGGTATGAACATGTGGAAAGAAAAAAGAAGGGCCACTAAAGACCTGATGGACTTCAAAGTACTAATGATGAACACTCAACATGTTAAAGCTTTTCCCACTCACTTGAAAGTCCAACCAAGTACAACTTAGGTGGTAAGAAGTTGTACTTTGGAATTTGACAATCCATATTCAATAACATTGGCACAAAATTTGAGTCCGAGTTCAACACATTTTTTGAGGCAGTTAATTGATGACTGTTTTCCATCCTAGTACGAAAATTGAGGTGTTTTGTGAAGGCAATTTGAGTTGTTCGATTTCGTACGGTCTGTTGTTGCCTAATTCACACCTCGGGTCACATGGCAGAAATCTTCAAGCCACTGGGTGCAACCTTGGGGGAAAGCAAGAGTCAAGTGCTGACACTTGATCTTGACTCCTTCGTCTAGGTTCTCTCCTAGTGAAGCCAAGGGGTGTGGTCCTTGATAGAGGAGTCAAGATCAAGTGATAACACTTGACTCTTGCTTGTCCCTAAGGTCACACCTAGTGGCTTAGAGATTTCTGCCATGTGACCTGAGGTGCGAATTAGGCGGCAACATTTTGGCGTCGTTGTCGGGGATAAATATTTCTATTCCTGGAATACGACTTTTGTTTTCTCTTTTTGTTTTTCCTTTGTTTGATGATCTTTTAGATTAGTTTTTAATTTTTCATCTAGCGACTCCACTAACCTTTTTCTTTTTCATAAATTTACAAGGAAAAGCAAAATTTTTTTTTTTTGTGAGAAAGCTTTGATGTATATTTTTCTTCTCACACGGCGACTCCGTTGAGGGGATAAAACCCCGTTATCTCATAAACTTGTGAAGTTTTATTGTGTATAGATGAGCCCATGCGACATGGTAAAACCTTTAAATCTCATCATTTGATAGCTCCACCTGTTCAATACAAGATATGCTCCATGGTTATCTCATATTTATGTTGATCCTATGGATACAGAAAAGGAAAGGCTTGGTGCTAGTACTTCCAATACATTTCATCCCATCGATTTCTTTGGAATCCCAGGATTTCCTAACTTTTCCTTTGATCCGAATGAAATGTATGTATACTCCATCCTTTTTTGGAAATAGTGATTCATCCATCTCTCACATTACATCCTTCATCAAATTTTTGATCAAGTTTAATGTATTGCACGAAGATGATTGGATGGTGGTATTTGTTAATACTCTGGGGGAGGATGCTTTTGAGTGGTTTTTTGAGGATTTGTCTAACAAATGCATCCCTTCCTTTTCAAGCTTCTTGAAGATTTTTCTTGAGAAATGGCATGATAATTGTAAGGGTGACATAGAAAATTTCATTAAAAATTCGCTTGCCATCCTGCCTAGGAAAGATTATAATCTGGAAACTATTGTGCAAAATGAAAATTTGGTAAGACTAGAGGAACCCATTGAGTAACAGATCCCAAGAAACCTCATTGAAGACATTCATGAAGGTCCCTTGATTGAAGATATAATTCAAGATCCTTTCCATGTTGCCATAATAGAAACTATTGAAGATTTGATGTATCCTCAAGATTATTTCAGCGAAGATGATCACATGGGCATTCCAGATTTTTCTCAAGAAGAAACCATTATAGAAACTTATAAATAATCTTATGATTAAGACTATATGGTGTATGATTGTTGAAAAGTTACCTAGGAAGTGTTTGTCCACCTAGGCTTGCTTTTGTTGAATTTTAGCATTAGCATATAACTTTAAAAAAATTGTAGATAAAATTAAACAAATCAGCGGTGGGGTAAAAACACATTCATCACATCAACACAATGGACACGAGATTTTTCACTTGGGAAACCTTCAAAGGACAAAAACCCCAAAAGCATTAGTAGCTCATCTCGTAAATGAGATGACTTAGGAAATTCCTCAAAAAGTTCCTCAAATCCAAATCTGGATTTTACCCACACTAATAGTAAAATTTATTAGTAAAAATCAAATTGATAATTTCAACCACAATTTCCAAAATTACAAAAATTTCCCAATTTTGGGCTTTATCAGCAAACTGAGAATTTCTCTCTCCTGCCAGGGAAAAAACAAACTCTGTTGTTTAGATCTGACTGTCATTGACAGTCTGTACCTTCCTGTCGTACAACAGTACGACCGTATGGATCTGTCCTTCTGTTGCCCGTTGATTGTTTTACCTTCCCATTGACTGCCCGGCTGCTTTACCCTGCTTCCCGTGGTCTGTTCTCTGCCCGACTACTGTCTGTGGTCTGCTCCCTCTGCTTGGCTACCTAATATGTAGCCCTGCTGTTGCCTGAAGGGTTTGCAACTCTGCCCGTGCCCACGACAACTCTGTTAGGGCTTGCCCTAGGCTACCCGAGGGTAACTACAGGACCTTCAGCCCTCACGTTAGGGCTTGTGATGAGCTACCCGGGAAAAAAGAAGAGGGCAGTGCCCTAAACAATCTGCCTGTAGAAGAAATGGAGCAGCTGTGAAGAAGATGGAGCTGCAGAGAAGGAGGTAAGACTGCTAGAAAAAATATGAAGAAGGCGGCCCACAAATTTTTTGAGAATGAATTGCTGATAAAAACCCTAGCTGAGGGTTTGCTGAGGATGCCCTAGTTGAGGCAAAAAGTCTTCTTCAGTAAAATAGCAGCTTCACCTGTTAGATCAAACTTGTGTGTAATAATGAGAAGACTTGATCTTCTTACATAGCCTTCATTCACCTGTTAAGTGGACCAAAATTAGGAAAGATTAAAATAATAAGATTTTAATCTTTTCCTAATTTCACTTTTACCTTCTTACCAAAAAGTCTTTTTATTTATCTTTGACATTTTCCGAAAGTCCTTATTTATTTTTGACTTCCACCTGTGGTACAAAATTCCTTATTTTATTTTGACTTTTGACTTTGGCCTTTTTCCAAGTGCCCCTGTGCTAATTACATGTGGTCCTTTTTGATTCCAAAAGTACACATCATCATAAACCAAGAGAGTTACTAATGCTTTTATCTCACACTTTGTGTGACACCTAGATATGGTACTAGGGTAACTTAACCAAGGGTAGCTAATCCTTGGATAAGTACACCAAGCCCATAGATCAAGGGTCAAAGTGCCACACATGCCTAGACCCAGTCTAGGGCTTACAATGCCTTCCTGGTAACAGACCAGGTGCCTCCATTCTCCAAGAGAATGGCTACTCAGAACTAAGCCGAGTCTACCAGTCCTAAGCTGGTCTACCTCGCGATCCCAGACTAGATGTCTACTCAAGACTAGGTTGAGTCTACCTAGGGCAGAACTAGGTCTATATCATGGTCCCAGACCAGATATCTACCATTCAACAGAATGGCCACTCATCACTGGGTTGAGTCTTCACTGTGGTCCTAGACCAGGTGGTCCCATTCTCCTAAGAGAAGGGCTCTTGATGCTGCTCAGAAAAAATCAACACTCCCTCTCAGCGAGAGAGGCATTGTCTGCCATACCAAGCTTGTCACGAAAGTACACGAACTGTGATGCTGCCAGAGGCTTGGTAAGGATATCTGCAATCTGTTCATCTGTACGAATGTACTACAACTTCAGAGCACCTCTCTGCACTAGGTCTCTGATGAAATGATACCTCATTTCAATGTGTTTCGATCTATCATGAAACACTAGGTTCTTTGAAAGCTTTATGCAACTCTAATTATCGCAATGGATGATCGTTGAGCCAAGCTTTCCCTCGAACATATTAGATAATAACTTTCTGAGCCAAACTGCTTCCTTAAGGGCATCGCTTGCAGCAGTATACTCTGCCTCAGCTGTACTCTGAGCTATGGAGCCCTGCTTCCTGCTGGACCAAGAGATCATTGTTGATCCGATACTGAAGCAATAACCTGAGGTACTTTTCCGGTCAACTGCATTGCTAGCCCAATCTGAATCTGAATATCTAGATAACAATACTCTACTGCTGGAAGTAACAATACTCCACTGCCGGAAGTATACCTGAGCCCATACGTGATAGTACCTCTAGATATCTGAGTACATGTTTGGCAGCTACCCAGTGAATGTGCTTCAGATCTGACATGAACTGACTTAGTGCATTCACTGTGTAGCAGATGTCTGGTCTCGTATGCACGAGATACATCAAGGAACCAATGAGCTGTCTGTATAGAGTAGAGTCCACACTTTGTGAACTAGTGGCCGAGTCTCGCAACTTTGTCAAGTTGGTAGTCATTGGTACGCTCATGGACTTGCAGTCCTACATCCCAAATCTTTGCAAGATATCAACTGCATACTTTCGTTGTGTCAGGAAGATCTCACCTGGCTTTTGCTAGACTTCTAAGCCAAGGAAGTAATGCATCAATCCGAGATTTTTCATCTCGAATTCAGAGGTAAGCTCCCTCTTACACTGGTTTATCAACTGTTTGTCACCTGTAAGTAACAAGTCATCTACATATAGAACAAGTATCAAGACATGATTATGAACAACTTTAAAGTACAAGTTAGAATCAACTGTACTTTTGGTAAACCCCAAGCTATGGAGAAATCTATCCATCTTGGCATACCAGACTCTCGGAGCCTGCTTCAGTCCATACAATGTTTTCTTTAGTTTACATACATAGGTCTTCTTCCCATGAGTCACAAAGCCTTCAGGTTGTTCAATATAAACTTCTTCCTCAATCTTTCCATTGAGAAAGGTTGTCTTTACATCCATTTGATGTAACTTCCATCCGAATACTGTAGCAAGTGAAATGATGGTTCTGATGGTAGTGTACCTGGCAACAGAAGCAAATGTCTCGTCATAGTCAATGCCTTTTTTCTGAGTGAAGCCACGATCTACAAATTTGGCTTTATACTTCTCCACACTGCCATCTGCAGCATGCTTGATCTTATAAAGCCATTTGGACGTCACTACTGGCTTTCCTGCAGGTCTGGGAACAACTTCCCAAACATCATTCTTCATGATTGACTTGTACTCTTCAATCATGGCATCAACCCATACCTGTTTACTTGCTGCATCTTCGTATGATGAAGGTTCTGAAAGTCCTTCGAGGAGCTTTATGCTTCTCGGATTCTTGTATCGTCTCTCGGTACCAAGTAGGTGTCTTGAAGGAGGAACTTCAAGTAGTTTTTCTGGTGAACTTTCAATGTTCTCAGGAACTTCTGGAATTTGATCATCAAATTCCTCTTCGTCCCTCTGAATTTTTGAATTTGGAAACTCAAGTGGAGCAACTGCATCTTCTGGTGAAAGCTCTAGTGTTTTACGAAACACAGCTTCCTCATGGAAGATCATATCTCTGCTGACCTCAATGTGCCTCTGTCCAGGTATATATACTTGACAAGCCTTCGAGCAATCACTATACCCAACAAAGATACCTTTCTTACCGAAGGGCTCTAGCTTAGCCCTCTTTTCTTTTGGCACATGAACATACACAGGAGTACCAAATATCCTCATGTGGTCAACTGCAGGTTTCTTATTAGTGAAGACTTATTCTAAAGTCTTCTCCCCCAAGATAGCATGTGGGCTTCTGTTCTGAATGTATACTGCAGTTCCTGTAGCTTCAACCCACAAAAAGGAAGATCTAGATCAATGATTATGGCTTTAGCAGCGTCACAGATCGTTATGTTCTTCCTTTGTGCAACCCCATTCTGTTGGCGGTTGTAAGGCACTGTCGGCTCTTTCTTTATTCCTGCTTCTCGACAAAAATCATCAAACTCATTAGATTCATACTCACCTCCGTTATCTGATCTCAAGATACGGATGTGCCTGCCAGTCTGATTTTCAATCAGTGTCTTGAACTCTTTGAACCTTTCAAAGGTTTCTCTCTTGGCCTTAAGGAAGTAAATCCCAGACTTCTGAGAGCAGTCATCAATAAACAAGACATAATATAAACACCCACTCAAGGAGGGTGAAGACATGGGCCCACAAATGTCAGAATGAATCAAATCCAAAATGCCTTTAGATCTACTCTTGCTTCTGGGAAAGGATTTCTTAGTGTTCTTACCTACGGCACATCCTTTATAGATTCCTTCATGTTTTGGAGAAACTTCTGGCATACCTGTGACCATTTTATGTAATCTGGAGAGAATTGTGTAGTGAAGGTGTCCAAACCTTCTATGCCAAAGTTCACAAGGATAAACTATGTGATGTACCAAAGCATGAGTTGAAACTTTGGAGGCTTTGTAGAGGTCTCCTTCTCGAACCCCAATCTGTACGGCTGAGTCTAGATCTGTGTATTTTGCCCATAAAAAGACCTTGTCCATAAAGAGGACTCTGTGGCCCTTGTCTTCTAAACCAACAACATATAAAAGATTCTTCTTTAAACCAAAAACATATAGAATATCATCAATATGAAGAACCGTACCTGAGTCAAGTTGAAGTGAAGTTTAGCCAACTCCAATCTTGTAAGTGGAGTTATCTTCGAGTTCTGCCTGAGTGGTGAACTTCTTCTTTCTGTAACTGGTGAGGGTTCCACGGTTACCTGTCATGTGCCTGGAGGCACCACTGTCCACCAACCAGGAAGTGGAGCAAGTTGAGAAAGAGCTAGTTTGAGCAAAAATCAAATAGTACTCTCTTTTAGGCTCATCAGTTTTATTAGCCTTGGTTTTCTTCCTCTTCTTTGGTTCATCTTCTTCTTCCTTTGCTTCTGCAGCAGATGCTTGAAACCTTCTCTTGGGTTTCTTCTTGTTTTTCCTGCAGTCTCTAGCATAATGTCCAAACTTGTGGCAATTATAACATTCAATTTTAGACATGTCAGAAAACTTACCTTGAGGTTTCTTTCCCTTCTTTTGTTGAGGGAAAGGCTTCTTGAATTTCTTTGTCTTTGTTGCAAGTGCAAGGTTGACTTCCTTGGTTACCTTGCCAGACTTCCTTCCTTCTTCTTCTATGCAATCATGCCAAAGCTTTTCAAAGGTTGGCTAATTCTCACGTCCACAGAGTGATGCCATGAAGGTTTCCCAAGAGCTTAGGAGACCATTAACCACTATTTGCACAAGGTTATCATCATCAACAGTGATACCGGTAGCAATGAGTTGATCTCTTACCTATGCAATCTTTGTGAAGAAGGAACCAACGCTTTAATCTTTGTTCAGCTTCAAAGTTCGTAGCCTCTTCTTCAAGACTCTCTTTTGACTGGGAGCCTTCTTTTCATATAGGTTTACCAACGTATCATAGCATTCTTTAGCAGTCTTCAAAGATGTGATGTTAGGCATCAATTCCTCTCTGATAGAATCATAAACGACTCTCCTAGCCTTACCTTGCTTCCTCTTGTAAGCAAGCCTACCAGCATTTGTAGTTGGCTCTTCTGTGACATTAAGAACAATGTCATCCAAGTCATTCTCATCTAGAATGGTTGTCAATCTGGCCTTCCAGGAATTGAAGTTGGTTGAACCATAGAGCTTGTTTTTCGGTTTGAAACCATTGATGGCCATCTCTGTCACTTATCCAAATGTTAGATCTGCAAATCTTATTCCAAGATCTAGTGAGAAACAACAGCAGTGTCCCTTTACTGTGTTTTCACATGCTAAGCTTTGATACCATGTTGCATTTTAGCATTAGCATATAACTTAAAAAAATTTGCAGATAAACTTAAACAAATCAGCAGTGCAGTAAAAACACATTCATCACATCAGCACAATGGACACAAGATTTTTCACTGGGGAAACCTTCAAAGGATAAAAACCCCAAAAGCATTAGTAGCTCATCTCGTAAACGAGATGACTTAGGAAATTCTTCAAAAAGTTCCTCAAATCCAGATTTGGATTTTACCCACACTAACAGTAAAATTTATCAGTAAAAATCAGACTGATAATTTCAACCACAATTTCCAAAAAGACAAAAGTTTCCCAATTTAGGGCTTTATCAGCAAACTGAGATTTTCCTTCTCCTGCTAGGAAAAAAACATAGTCTGGTGTTCAAATCTGATTGTCACTGACAGTCTGTACCTTCTTTCCGTACAATTGTACGACCGTATGGATACGTACGGATCTGTCGTTTTGCTACCCGTTGACTGTTTTTACCTGCCCGTTGACTGCTCGGCTGCTTTACCTTGCTGCCCACAGTCTGTTCTCTGCCTGGCTATTGTTTGTGGTCTGCTTCCTCTACCTGGCTGCTTAATATGCAACCCAGCTGCTGCCCGGAGGGTTTGCAGCCCTGCCCGTGGCCACGACACCGCTGTTAGGGATTGCCCTAGGCTACCCGAGGGTTTGGCCATGGGCCAAACCCTCACGGGTAAGCTTGCTAGAGGTTGCCCAAGGGTGTCTACACGACCTTCAGCCCTCACGTTAGGGCTTGTGATGAGCTTCCCGGGAAAAAAGAAGAGGGCAGTGCCCTAAACAATCTATCTGTAGAAGAAATGGAGCAGTCGTGAAGAAGATGGAGCTGCAGAGGAGGTAACACTGGCAGAAAAAATATGAAGAAGGCTGCCCACAAAATTTTTGAGAATGAATTGTTGATAAAAACCCTAGATGAGGGTTTGTTGAGGATGCCCTAGCTGAGGCAAAAAATCTTCTTCAGTAAAATAGCAGCTTCACCTGTTAGATCAAACTTGTGTGTAATAATGAGAAGACTTGATCTTCCTATATAGCCCTCATTCACCTGTTAAGTGGACCAAAATTAGGAAAGATAAAAATAATAATATTTTAATCTTTTCCTAATTTCACTTTTACCTTCTTACCAAAAGGTCTTTTTATTTTTCTTTGACTTTTACCAAAAGTCCTTATTTATATTTGACTTCCACCTGTGGTACAAAGGTCCTTTTTTAATTTGACTTTTGACTTTGGCCTTTTTCCAAGTGCCCCTGTGGTCCTTTTTTATTCCAAAAGTACATCATCATAAACCAAGAGAGTTACTAATGCTTTTATCTTACACTGTGTGACACCCATATCTGGTACTAGGGTAACTTAACCAAGGGTAACTAATCCTTGGATAAGTACACCAAGCCCATAGATCAAGGGTCAGAGTGCCACACATGCCTAGACCCAGTATAGGGCTTACAGTGCCTTCCTAGTAACAGACCAGGTGCCTCCATTCGCCAAGGGAATGACTACTCAAAACTAAGCTGAGTCTATCGGTCCTAGATTGGTCTTCATCGTGGTCTCAGACCAGATGTCTGCTCAACACTAGGTTGAGTCTACCTAGGGCAGAGCTGGGTCTATATCATGGTCCCAGACCAGATATCTATCTACCATTCAACAGAATGGTCACTCAACACTGGGTTGAGTCTTCACCGTGGTCCCGGACTAGGTGGCCCCATTCTCCTAAGAGAAGGGCTGTCGATGCTACTAAAAAAACATCAAGAGCGTTGGGGTGGACAAGGACACTTTAAATGGTGCCCCTAGTCATTTGCATTTAATGAAGTGTGATGTACTTTATGTTTTTAAAGGGACTTCATTAAAAAGGCCGAAGTCATGGTTTTGCTAAATTCATATTTAAATTAAAGTTGAGTGAGTGATTAAATTAAAAGGGGTTGTTCTCTCTTTATTAAATGACATGAGGTGCACTAAATGTCATTTATTAATTAATTAATGGAGCATTTATTGTGAACCCTTCATCTAATCTAATCTTAACCATTAGATTGAAGAGGAAGTTGCCATGAACAAAAAGGGACTAGGGCAAGGCAAACTCAATTCATTATTCACTTCAGGAAGAAAATTTTTGGAGAGAGGAAGAAGAAGAGCAGAGAGGGTTTTGAAGAGATTTCATTACCAGCAGGAGAGAGAAATTCTGAAGACAAATTTGGGCACAAAAATCAAGGAGAATTTTGGCACAAATTTCGAGAGGACCGTACAGCAGAATTGGCTTAAATTTCGAGGACCGTACAAGCAGGTTTTAACACAAATTTCAAGGCATTTTCATTGCATAGAAATCGAGAATCCGTAGAGTGTACGACCTGCACAGAAATCGAGATTTCGTATAGTGTACAGACTGCACAGATTTTGAAATACGTACAACAGTACAACTCCACAGTTTTCGAGGTGTACGGACTGATAGACCGTACAATACAGTCTGCACCAATTTCAAGGAAATTCGTACACTATGGATTGGGCACAGATTTTGAGGTGAAGGTGCAAAATTGATTGTCTGTACAAGAAGATTTTGGCACGAATTTCGAGGTGAAGGTTGACACGAAATTCGAGAAGAAAACAACAGTAAAAGTTCAGATTTTCGAGAAGAAAATTCAATAAGTATTGTTGTGATTTTATGTATTTTACCTGAAAAAATTATAAATCTCTCTCTCTCAGAAATAGGTTTTCCCTTAGAGGCTTTATCCTGGACCATTGGTAAAAAATATCAGTGTTATTTTCATGTGTGTTTGGCTGATTTAAATTTCTGAGTTTGAAATTTTCAACTTAAAAGAAAAATTTCTGAATTGTTAATTTTCGAAGAAGAATTAATTCCATGTGTTTCAGTTTAGTCAAATTTGGATAAGAAATTGTGCATACAAGGGTTTGGGCATTAAACTATGCAGAGAAGCAAACATGCTTGAAACTGGGTTGGGGTTCTCAAAAACTTTCATGGTATCAGAGCACAGTTAAAATTTCAAAATTTGAACATTTATAAAACAGGGGTTTGTGGAGAAATATTCTTGAATAGGTTGTTTGAAAGTTACAGGTTGTAGCCATGGTGTTTGGTCTTAGATTTGAAGACGGGTTGGATGGGGCTACAAATTTTATCCCATGGAAGGTTAGAATCAGTTTGATACTTGAAGAAAATGAACTATATGGGATATAGTTCACAATTCAACTGCTAGTCCTATAGTAGTACCTGCCGATGCAATTGATAAGGATGCTTTCATGAAGAAAGATGTGAAGGAAAGAAGGATTAGACTTGTTGCCGTGAAGGATCATATAATCTCTCACATATCAGCAAAAGATCATGCTTTTCAGATGTGGACATCTTTAACCAATATTTTCCAGAGTTCTAATGAAAACAGAAAGATGGCGTTGGGGGAGAAGTTGAAGAATGTTCGCATGAGTAAAGGGGAAGGCATGGCTTCCTATCTTACCAAGATCACACAAGTAAGAGATGAGCTTGCAGCTGTAGGAGAGGTGATAGGAAATGTTGAGATGGTGCGTTCAGCCTTAAATAGCGTGACTCAGCAGTGGACCGTGTTTATGCAGACTATCATTGGTAGGGAGAACATGCCCACATGGGATCGATTGTGGGATGATCTCACACAGGAGGAGACACGGAGGGGATACTTACACGGCAGTTCGTCAAATCACAAAGATGATGAGGAGAATGCGGCATTGGCAGCGAAAGGGAAGAAGAAGAAGAAGTTCAAGAAGGGTTCCAAGGATGGAGCCAAACGACATGACAGGGAGAAGAAGGATATGAGCAAAGTGAAATGCTTTGTTTGCTAGAAGCTTGGACACTATGTTGGATAGTGTCAAAACAAGAAGAAGAAGAAACAACAGACGACAGGTTCAACAGAGATTGATGAGTTTGCTGCGAGATTTGAGAGAGACTTTTCTCTCTTTGCAGGTGTTAGTGTTTAGAGAGCATCTTCTATCACCAGCACGGACATTCAGGTTCACATGGAGCATTCCATGATTGTTGGGCATTCGTTGAGTGCCACCACTACTTCCTCCACTTGGTACATTGATAGTGGAGCTTCCAATCACATGACAGGTGATTGAGACATGTTCACTGATATGTCAGAGATAGAGTTGGTGTTGGAGGTTGTATTGGGAGATGACACAGTGGTGAGAGTAGTTGGGCGTGGAACTGTCTGTTTGTCTAGGGAGTCCTTGCAGCCCATGTTTCTGAGGGATGTATTGCATGTCCCTGGGCTGAAGAAGAACCTTGTTTCAGTTCCATGATTGAGGATAGAGGCTTTGGTGTATATGTCCTTGATGGGCAAGTTCACATCTTTACCAAGGAAGCAAGTCCATCTGATTCACGTGCAATTGGAGTCAGGTGCGAGAAATTGAACAAGCTTCTCTTCCAGCCACCTCATGCACTGTCACACACTCAGGGCAGCAGTGAGTTGTGTGAGTTATGGCACAGGAGGATGGCCCACCTTCACCATCTAGCTTTGAGGATGTTGAGAGATATGACGATAGGTATGCCAGAGTTCAGCACAGAGTCGAGTGGTGTTTGTAGAGGGTGTGCTTTGGGAAAGTACACCAAGACTGCTTTTTTGAGCAGTGATTCCAGATTAGGGGGAGTGCTTCAGTTGATTCATTCAGATTTGTGTGGTCCCATGTCATCTACCTCTTTGACAGGATATGAGTATTATGTCACATTCATCGATGACTTTTCCAGGAAGACCTGGATCTATTTCCTTAGAAGCAAGAGATCAAAGGAAGTCTTGCTTTGGTTCCAAGAGTTCAAAGCTCTTGTGGAGAACTAGACAGGAAAGAAGATCAAGGTACTTCGGTCAGACAATGGGGGTGAGTATACTTCCCGTGCATTCAATGAGTATTGTCGACAGGAGGGGATCAAGAGGTAGTTGATAGTTCCTTACACTCCACAGCAGAATGGAGTAGCTGAAAGGAAGAACCGTTCGATAGTGGGTGCAACTTCAGCCATGCTGCAAGATCAGAGTCTTCCTTTCTTTCTATGGGAAGAGGCTTGTAGTACTGTTGTTTATGTTTTGAACAGGAGTTTGCACCGTGCCTTGGGGTGCAAAACTCCTGAGGCGATGTTCACAGGGAAAGTGCCTGAGATAGGACACTTCCGTATATTTGGTTGCCTTACATACTCACATGTCCCTTCTGAGAAGAGGACAAAGTTGGAGGCTATAGGAGAGAGGGGTATCTTTGTTGTTTATGATGAGACTTTGAAGGCTTTTCGTATATACCTTCCTACACAGAGGAAAGTTGTGGTGAGGGAGGTGAAGTTTGAGGAGGAGAAAGCCTTTAGGAGGTGTCTAGATTCTAAGATAGAGGAGCAGTAGAGTATTCCACAGGTGACAGTTCAGAGTTCAGCGAGTCAGAGCACAACGTCACTGGTTTCATGAGTGACGGGGTCACAGGTTACAGGTTCATCGGTTTCAGGGACTCAGTCTACAGGGACTTCTAATACAGGGAAGGTTCACGAATCACAAGTTCACAGGTTACACCTTCAGGTGATTCGTGTTCTCTTGGTACAGGTTGAGGTTCTTAGGTTGTTGGTACTTCTTCAAGGAGACAGGTGTCTGATGAGGATGTAGAGGAGAGTCTGAGACAGGATGCTTCCTCCAAGAAGAGAAGGCCAAGTTGGCTTAAGGAGCTTATGAAGGAAGCAAAGGAGTCTGTTGGACCACCCAGGAGAGAGGTTAGAGAGAGCAAAGCACCTGAGAGATTTTCGAGCTAAATGGCACATGTGACTAGCTTGCGTGACACTGTTCCCACCAGTTATGAGGAGGCTTTCGTACACCAGGTTTGAAGAGATGCCATGATGGAAGAGTACAATTCCATCATGAAGAATGGGGTGTGGGAAGTGGTTCCGAGACTAGAGGGGAAGTCAGTTGTGAGTTCCAAGTGGCTTTACAAGATAAAGCATGCTGCAGTTGGCAGCATCGAGAAGTACAAAGCTTGTTTTGTCGCGTGTGGGCTCTCACAAGTAGAGGGAGTTGACTATGATGAGACCTTTGCGCCAGTTGCCAGATTTTCTTCGATCAGAGCAGTGATCTTCATCGTGGCAGAGATATGTTTGAAGATCCATCAGATTGATGTGAAGACCGCTTTTCTCAACGGTCTTCTACAGGAGGAGGTGTATCTAGAGCAGCCACAAGGCTTTGAGGTGTATGAGACAGATTCTCATGTTTGCAGGCTGAAAAAGGCCTTGTATGGTCTGAAGCAAGCCCCTTGGGCTTGGTATTCCAGGATCGATTCCTACTTGCCTTCGATTGGGTTTCAGAAGAGTGAGGCGGATCCCAACCTATACTACATTGTGGTTGGTGGTGTTCCGCTTTTTCTTCTACTATATCTTGATGAGTTGTTCATTACTGGGGGAGAGCACCTGATTAAAAAATGCAAGAAGGATCTTGCTTCAGAGTTCGAGATGAATGGCCTTGGACTGATGCATTATTATTTGGGGATGGAGGTTTTGCAGGAGGATGGACATGTTTTCCTGGGGCAAGGAAAATATGTTGCAGATGTTCTGAAGAGATTTTAGATGGCTAATTGCAAACCTATGTCTACACCCATGATCACCAACTAGATGAAGCTTCATGCTTCTGAGGGAGAGTTGGTGGACCCTACTTTATATCTTCAGCTTATTGGTTCGTTGATGTATTTGGTCAACAGCAGACCAGATCTGAGTTTTGCGGTCAACACTCTTAGCGAGTTCATGGTGGAGCCCAGGAGAGTGCATTGGACTGCCGCAAAACACATCTTGAGATATCTTGCGGGTACAGTTGATTATGGATTGGACTAGAGGAGATCTGGTGGAGTGGGATTGGTTGGCTTTACAAATTTAGATTGGGCAGGTATTGTTTCGGATTGGAAGAGCACTTCTGGTTGTTGCTTTAGCTTCGGTTCGACAGTTGTGTCGTGGTTCAGCAAGAAGCAAAATTCTGTGTCATTGAGTTCTGCTGAGGCTGAGTATATGGGAGCCAGTCATACTAGTTGTGAGGCTTTGTGGCTTCGCAAGTTGATGGTAGATTTGTTTGATCAGGACTTGAGTCCTACAGTTATACATTGTGATAATCAGAGTTGCATCAAGCTCTTTGAGAATCCGGTATTTCATAACAGGTCGAAGCATATAGAGATCAAATATCACTTTATCAGATACTATGTTCAGAGAGGGGCTGTACAGTTGCAGTATGTTTCTACAAATGAGCAAGTGGTTGACATTCTCACGAAGGATTTGGGTAGAGGGAAGCATGTCTACTTCAGAGATAAGTTGAGAGTGGTGAAAAACACCTTCCTTGGTAAGAGGGATTGTTGAAAAGTTACCTAGGAAGTGTTTGTCCACCTAGACTTGCCTTGGGGTGGACAAAGACACTTTAAATGGTGACCCCTAGTCATTTGCATTTAATGAAGTGTGATGTACTTTATGTTTTTAAAGGTGACTTCATTAAAAAGGCTTAAGTCATGGTTTTCCTAAGTTCATATTTAAATTAAAGTTGAGTGAGTGATTAAATTAAAAGGGGTTGTTCTCTCTTTATTAAATGACAGGAGCTGCACTAAATGTAATTTATTAATTAATTAATGGAGCATTTATTAGCCAGATTTTCTTCGATCAAAGCAGTGATCTTCGTCGTGGCAGAGATGGGTTGGAAGATCCATAAGATTGATGTGAAGACCGCTTGTCTCAATGGTCTTCTACAGGAGGAGGTGTATCTGGAGCAGCCATAAGGCTTTGAGATGTATGAAAGAGATTCTCATGTTTGCAAGCTGAAAAAGGCCTTGTATGGTCTGAAGCAAGCCCCTTAGGCTTGGTATTCCAGGATCGATTCCTACTTGCTTTCGATGGCGTTTTGGAAGAGTGAGGCAAATCCCAACCTATACTACATTGTGGTTGGTGGTGTTCTGCTTTTTTTTCTGCTATATGTTGATGACTTGTTCATTACTGGGGAAGAGCACCTGATTAAAAAATGCAAGAAGGATCTTGCTTCAGAGTTCGAGATGACTGACCTTGGACTGATGCATTATTATTTGGGGATGGAGGTTTTGCAGGAGGATGGACATGTTTTCCTGGGGCAAGGAAAATATGTTGCGGATGTTCTGAAAAGATTTCAGATGGCTGATTGCAGACCTATGTCTACACCCATGATCACCAACTAGACGAAGCTTCATGCTTCCAAGGGAGAGTTGGTGGACCCTACTTTATATCGTCAGCTTATTGGTTCGTTGATGTATCTGGTCAACACCAGACCAGATCTGAGTTTTGCGGTCAACACTCTTAGTCAGTTCATGGTGGAGCCTAGGAGAGTGCATTGGACTGCTGCAAAACACATCTTGAGATATCTTGTGGGTACAGTTGATTATGGCTTGGACTAGAGGAGATCTGGTGGAGTGGGATTGGTTGGCTTTACAGATTTAGATTGGGCATGTAGTGTTTCAAACCGGAAGAGCACTTCTGGTTGTTGCTTCAGCTTGGGTTCGGCAATTGTGTCGTGGTTCAGTAGGAAGCAAAATTCCGTGTCATTGAGTTTTGCTGAGGCTGAGTCTGTGGCATCCAGTCAGGCTAGTTGTGAGGCTTTGTGGCTTCGCAAGCTGATGGTAGACCTGTTTGATCAAGCGCTGTGTCCTACAGTTATACATTGTGATAATTAGAGTTGCATCAAGCTCTCCGAGAATCCGGTATTTCATGACAGGTCGAAGCATATAGAGATCATATATCACTTTATCAGATACTATGTTCAAAGATGGGCTATACAGTTGCAATATGTTTCTACAAATGAGCAGGTGCTTGACATTCTCACGAAGGATTTGGGTAGAGGGAAGCATGTCTACTTCAAAGATAAGTTGAGAGTGGTGAAAAACACCTTCCTCGATAAGAGGGATTATTGAAAAGTTACCTAGGAAGTGTTTGTCCACCTAGACTGGCCTTGGGGTGGACAACGACACTTTAAATGGTGACCCCTAGTCATTTGCATTTAATGAAGTGTGATGTACTTTATGTTTTAGATTGGGCATGGTTGGCTTTACAGATTTAGATTGGGCATGTAGTGTTTCGGACCAGAAGAGCACTTTTGGCTGTTGCTTCAACTTGGGTTCGACAATTATGTCGTGGTTCAGCAAGAAGCAAAATTCCGTGTCATTGAGTTCTGCTGAGGCTGAGTATATGGCATCCATTCAGGCTAGTTGTGAGGCTTTGTGGCTTCGCAAGCTGATGGTAGACTTGTTTGATCAGGAGTTGAGTTTTACAGTTATACATTGTGATAATCAGAGTTGCATCAAGCTCTCTGAGAATCCGGTATTTCATGACAGGTCGAAGCATATAGAGATTATATATCACTTTATTAGATATTATGTTCATAGATGGGTTATATAGTTGCAGTATGTTTCTACAGATGGGCAGTTGGTTGACATTCTGATGAAGGATTTGGGTAGAGTGGAGTGGGATTGGTTGGCTTTATAGATTTAGATTGGGCATGTAGTGTTTCGGACCGAAAGAGCACTTCTGGTTGTTGCTTTAGCTTGGGTTTGGCAGTTGTGTCGTCGTTCAACAGGAAGCAAAATTCCGTGTCATTGAGTTCTGCTGAGGCTGAGTATATGGCATCCAGTCAGGCTAGTTGTGAGGATTTGTGGCTTCGCAAATTTGATGGTAGACTTGTTTGATCAGGAGTTGAGTCCTACAGTTATACATTGTGATAATCAGAGTTGCATCAAGCTCTCTAAGAATCTGGTATTTCATAACAGGTCAAAGCATATAGAGATCATATATCACTTTATCAGATACTATGTCCAGAGATGGGCTATACAGTTGCAGTATGTTTCTATAGATGAGCAGGTGGTTGACATTCTCACGAAGGATTTGGGTAGAGGGAAGCATGTCTACTTCAAAGATAATTTGAGAGTGGTGAAAAACACCTTCCTCGGTAAGAGGGATTGTTGAAAAGTTACCTAGGTAGTGTTTGTCCACCTAGACTTGCCTTGGGGTGGACAAGGACACTTTAAATGGTGACCCCTAGTCATTTGCATTTAATGAAGTGTGATGTACTTTATGTTTTTAAAGTGACTTCATTAAAAAGGCTTAAGTCATGGTTTTCCTGGGTTCATATTTAAATTAAAGTTGAGTGAGTGATTAAATTAAAAGGGGTTGTTCTCTTTTTATTAAATGACATGAGGTGCACTAAATGTCATTTATTAATTAATTAATGGAGCATTTATTATGAACCCTTCATATAATCTAATCTTGACCATTAGATTGAAGAGGAAGTTGCCATGAACAAAAAGGGACTAGGGCAAGGCCAACTTAATTCATTATTCGCTTTAGGAAGAGAATTTTTGGAGGAAGAAGAAGAGTAGAGAGGGTTTTGAAGAGATTTCATTACCAGCAGGAGAGAAATTTTGAAGACAAATTTGGGCACAGAAATCGAGGAGAATTTTGGCACAAATTTTGAGAACACCGTACAACAAAAGTGGCACAAATTTTGAGGACCGTATAGGCAGGTTTTGATGTAGATTTTGAGGCATTTTCATTGCACAGAAATCTAGAATCCATAGAGTGTTTGCATTGCACAAACTAAGATTTCGTATAGTGTATGGACTGCATAGATTTTGAAATCCCACAGCAGAACTGTTGCACAGTGTTCGAGATGTACGGATTGACAGACCGTACAACTCGGTCTGCATAGATTTCAAGGAAATACATATAGTACGGATTGGGCACAGATTTCGAAGTGAAGGTATAGAGTTGATTATGTTTGTACAGGGAAATTCTGGCACGAGTTTCGAGGTGAAGGTTGGCACGAAATCCGAGGAGAAAACAACAATAAAAGTTCAGATTTTTGAGAAGAAAATTCAATAAGTATTGTTGCTTGATTTTCTGTATTTTACTTGAAGAAATAATAAATCTCTCTCTCAGAAACAGGTTTTCCCTTAGGGGTTTTATCCTGAACCATTGGTCAAAAATATCAGTGTTATTTTCATTTGTGTTTGGCTGATTTAAATTTCTGAATTGTTAATTTTCAAAAAAAGAATTCCATGTGTTTCAGTTTAGTCAAATTTTGATAAAAATGTGTGCATACAAGGGTTTGGGCATTAAACTATGCAGAGAAGCAAACAAGCTTGAAACCGGCTTGGGGTTCTCAAAAACTTTCAATGATGACACTCCTCCATCTTCTCCGTTTTGTGATAAAGGTTTGGAAAGTTCATTCCCTTGTAACATCTTTGAAGCCAAACTTTCTAAAGAAAATTATTGTGAACTGTTGATTGAATTGTCATTGATGCCAACATGGGACTTACAGTAGCCCCTCGGATTGTCATTGATGCCACCAATGTCCCCTTCAGTGGACAAGCTTGATGAACAGGTATTAGTTGATCATGGACACTTGCACAGGTTTTGCATGGATTTGATCACCCTTTACCCACACACAATGCCCAATTGGATGATAGGATTGATGGTTGATTGATTGGACATGCCCCTGTTGTGGTAGCCTGAGCTTTGGAGCACATTCATTGATGGTGTGCGCCTTGTAGCATACGGTGGTACAAATGACCCATTATGTGGTCATTTGTTGAAGAGGTCATGACTGGATAGGGTCATGAAGCCCACATACTTGGTATGTTCCCCTTGATGCTCGTGGAGCCCAATGTGTGCACTTGATGAAGACCTTGATGCCCGTGTGGCCCTTGTTGGGGCCATGGAACGCTTGGAAATGGTCATTATGCATGAGAAGGTTTGGCACCTGCATACATTGTGGTATGATGGCTCTTGGACAATATATGATCATGATAGAGCTTGAATGTACCTTTGTACTTGATAATGGAATCCTATGTGATGGGCTTGAAGTCCATGAAAAGCATCTTGTTTAAATATTATATGATATCTTTGAAAGAGTCCTTGAAACCCTTGCATGCAGTGCCTTGGGTCTTGAACCCACACACTTGGTAGCTTGTTGATGGTGATGTATGGTACTCCTTGTGGTTATATCATATATGGCGATTGGGATGTTGATGGAGGTGGAGCCCATGGACATGCCTTGATATGTTGAAGAAGACTTTGAAACTCTTGTAGTTGGTGGTATGGTCTTTGGCACCCTCATGTGTGGGGTCTTTGATGTCTTGAACAAATTGAACATTTGGACCATGTGTTTGCTAAAAAACCCTTCATAGAGAGATAGTCATCGTCAAGCCCTTTCCATTGATATGTGGAGCGTCTTCTACCTCCTCACGGTTGAAGAGATTTGAATTTTTGAAGTCTAATGAATTATTAATGAATTGAATTAAATTTGAAGTGAACCAAAATGAGAGGTCGGCTCACTAATAAAAATTAACTTGTAAATTAATTAAATTACATCATAGTTCGGCTCAGTAAAAAATAATATTAAATTTTAAATTTTATTTAAAAAAAAACACCAAGCAAGTCAGCTCCAAAAGTTTGTAATTAAATTCTGAAAACAATATAAATACAAGTTTTTTTTTCACCATCAAAAGGAATGAAAGCTGGCTGTGATTTTCCCTGAGCTGAGGAAGACAAATTCACAGCAGCAGATAAATGAATATAGCAGCAATGGAAAAAAGTTTTTTTGGGTGGCAGCAGTGACAAAGCAGTGACAGAGGTAGCAGCAACATATGTGACCACTTCTTAGGTCTGTTTTTATGGGTAGCTGCAGTGGAAAAAGGTCCCTTTTGGTGGCAGCAGTGACAAAGCAATGACAGAGGTAGCAGCAGCATATGTGACCACTTCTTAGGTCTGTTTTCATGGGTAGCAGCAGTGGCAAAAGGCAATGTTCCTTCAAGTTTCCGGGACGCGGGAGCGAGGAAACACACATTGGGGACGTGTGGAGACCACCCCCAAATTTTAGCGAAATTCGAGGGGGGCGGGGGGACGCCCAGGTTTTAATAAAAATTAATATTATAAATTATTAAATCTCAGCAATAACAATTCAATGATTCATCAATGTAAACTATTAAAAGTAAATAATAAATAGTAAATACCAAGTTTATCATTGTGCAATGTAAATCAGAATATAGCAAATTAATAATACAAACAAGTTATATAATTCATCATGATAATTTTCAGATTTGTCATTTGAATCTTGATATTCATATTTCTAATTTCAGTCATTGTAATTGAAAACTTGAATCAATGATATTGCATGTTAAAATAGTGAAATAGTAAATTACTAAAGACTAAGCTTGAAATAGAGACTAAACAACAATTAAAATTAAAATTTTGTTTTTTTAAACTGAAATTGGGAAAATCGTGGGGTGTGTCTAGGAACCCCCCAGTTTTTGGAGGGGGCGTGTGGGAACCCCCCTTCATCAGAGTGCTGCAGAACAGGGGGACGCGTCCCCTTGTGAGTTTTCGAGAGTTTCCTGATTTTGGGGACGCTGGGAAATGTTTCCCCAGGAGCCCCCGAGCCCCCGGGATGCAGGGAACGAGGGGGGCGCGTCCCCGACCTTGGGGAGCTAGTCCCCGTGTAACACTGGCAAAAGGTCTTTTTTGGGTGGCAGCAGCAGTGACAAAGGTAGCAACAAACTTGACCTCTTTTAGGTTTGTTTTGGTAGCATCATTTGACAAGTTCTTGTTAGACACTGAGGGGGGGGGGGGGAATCAGTGTAAAGCCACTTTTAAACTTTTTTTTAGCTTGTCACAGTTAACTACCAATTCATCATTCTACCAATCTCATAATCATTTCATAAACATATCATAAGCATTTGAATCATCAAGAACCAATCACAAAAGAACACAACACCATATAAATTTGTAATCTTTTCATATTAGTTTTGGTCCGACTACAACCGTTAGGTAAAATCAGCACCTACTGATACATAAAGCACCTACTCTGCATCCAGGACCCTGCTTGGTTTTCTTAGACCCTGCTAAGAAGGGTTTGAGGTATCCTAACCTCAAAAGCAAGACAAGCTTACTTTTACAATTAAAGCTTACTGTCACACCAACATCATTTTTTTTGTCCACGTCATCACTGTCACATCACATCAGCATTATCTCTAGCATTTCTTCAATCAGCATCTTCTTCTGTCCAAGAGCATTCTATCAAAAAGGATATCAGCAATTTATTATCATACTGTCCCTGACTTCAAAATCTTCTGAGCACATTCTTCATTCATGTCATCAGCTGGAGGTATCATAGCCACCTCATCACTATCATCATTTATCATTGGTCATGTCACTTGCCAAATTGCTCATTACTGTCATCAACTTGTCACTGCTTGCCAAGCCACGGTCTGTTATCAGTCAATTCAATTCACTGTCAAAATCATCAAGTCAATCTGATATTGATCAATTTGCTCACTGATGTCATATGTCACTTTCATGTCAAGACCTGTCACTGTACTGCTGAATGTCATGTCAAGTCATCAAACATCAGGGTCTGAACATGTCATCATGGTCTGATCATCATTGAGACCTGTAACAGAGGGTGTACAAGATCATCATCATACAATTCATCATTAAGGAGATTGCTTCATCAACAAGGTCTCTCAAACATCAGTCTTCTTTCATCAAAATCATGGAGTGTTCATTATCATGCATCATCATAGTTTGCAGGCAGCTCACACACTTGACTGTACAACACTATCATGCCATTACCTGTGTATTTCACTCTTCAAGCTTGAGCTGTGACTCAAGACTGTTCAAAACCCTCAAAACAGACTGTTTATTCAAACTTGTCAATGCATTGGAACTAGGGCATTATCCAAGCCTTGTCATCATCATTATTATACACATACCACTTGTTCACACACCATTGTACTGGACATCACTGCTGATATACATCAGAGTATATAACATCACTTTTCTGATTTGAACACTGTTCATAGTTCACCTGTGCAAAAGGACTGTTCATACCCTTTGCTTACTACCACAACTTATTCTTTCCACATTATAAGCAACATACTTCACTGTGCAAACGTTTCTAAGGTGTACATACTTCACTGTGCAAATATTTCTAAGGCATCATATATTTCTAGCATCTCAATGTATAAACTTCTTAGGGCACACATACATACCTTCACCTTTCACTTACCTTGGTTGTCCATTCAATGGATCTGGGCTGTGTACTGAATTATATCACTGTGTGTGCTCAGCATATCACTCAGGAGTCAAAACATATCACAGCGTATCAGTCTCTTACTGTCAATTATTGTCATGCCACCATGTAGCTATCTCTGTCATTGTCATCAGCCTCACAAATTCAATCATCTCTGCATCTTCTTAATGTATGTGTAACTTGTCATTGGACACTTCATCATTGTCTTCTTAACTAGTTGCTTGTCATCAAGAGGTCTACTCATATCCTCTTCAAGTCAATCTTTATATCTTCAAGCTTCGTCTTGTCTTTTACTGAAGTTATCATTGTCACACATACATTGTCATGTCTTAGATTGTCATTAGGATAACTCAGCCTTGGACTAATCACACTCCACACTCGGCCTCATGAACTAGGGCTGTCATCTTCTTTCATACTGCTACTGTCTCTTTCACCCAAATTTCAAGGCTGTAACTTCCACCCACTCTTCATGTCTACTGTAGCCCGAAGTCATAAAACGAAAACAAATTTGTTGTCGTTGCTGCACTGTCTGCTCCTCCACAGTAATTCATATCTGCTCCTCTACTTCAAGCTACTGCTACCCGAGAAAAAACAATCAGTCACTAATCAAAACACCTTGGGAGTGTTATTTTGCAGCATGAAGTAACTCCAAACTATGTCAACCTTTGGATGAACCTTGGGCTGTGTAAGAGCTGAATAGTTGGGCTGTTTAGATGCTTTAGGACTGTTTAAACCATAGTCAAATCTAGCAGCAAAAACTACAAAGATTAAACCCCAAAAAGAAAGTTTTTTTGCACTGAAAAATTCGGGTGTTTCTCCTCTAACTGCTGTAATTTTGGACTGTTGCTAAACTCTGCAATTTCGGGTCTGCTGCTGTAAACAATTTCGGGAAAATCACAAAGTGGAAAAGCATCCAATACTTCAGATGTATGCTGCTGCAAATATTAGCAAAACCCCCAAAAATTTATCTCTGTGATTTTGGGATTGTCTTGACTGCTGCTACAATTTCATCAACACCAAGGTTTACTGCTGCTGAAAAAAAAGACAAGATTCACTGACTGCTCCTTCTCCACAGTCCACCTCAGTCCCCGAGATCTACCACAGCTGAGCGAGCTCTCCCTCTTGGAAAAATTCAGGAGTGAGTTTGGGGCAACAAAAAAAAAAAAAATTTAATCACTGTGAAATTCAGACTGCTCCTCTGCTTCTGCATTTTCATCACACTGCTCCTGCGTTTTCCTCAGTGGACTGCGGCTGCCTCAGACAAAAATCTCAGAGCTCCACCGAATTCACACCCCAAAATTAGAGCACTCGTGCTCTATTTATACTAATTTTTAACCATATTTTGCTGAGCCGACATGTATTTAATTTTTATTTTTTAATGGGGCCGACATAACAATAATTCAATATATATATATATATTTTATGCTGAGCCGACATGACCTCATTTTTATTTGAAGCCGACCTGACCTCATGCTGAGTCGACATGACCTTATTTTTTATTTGAAGCCGACATCTTCAAGGTCACTACAATGCTTCATCAAGGCATCTTCAAGGGTTTTATCCAATAATCCATTGATCTTATTAATACAAGGGCTTCCACCTCAAGCCAAGGGCATCCACCACATGCCAGAGACCATATAAGGTCATCACCATCATAGTACATGCAAGGATTCCATGACCTTTTCAACGAATGACACAAGAGGATCAAGTGCAAGCACTAGGATCTTCAGCATCAAGGACTTCATCAAAGTGCCATCATGCCACCATATAAGTGGGCTCCATGACCTTTGCAAGGGCATCATGGTCTTCATCAGGGATTCCAAGACTTCATGGGCTTCTCCAACGTCTACCAGGGCTTCAAGACCATCTCTAGGGTCTTCAGCATCATCAGCTGGGTCTTCAACATCTTCAGCAAAGTGGTGGCATCAAAATCCAAGCGTGTGGGTCTCTGGGTACAAGGTGCTTCAAGGCACAAACCCACTTTGTAAGGGATCAAGGCACTGCAGGCGGGACTTGGTGGCATCAATGACATCCCGTGGGGCCATTGCAAGTCCATGTTGGCATCAATGACAATTTCATCAACAGTTCTAAGGATGTGATTCAATCTTGAGGTATGTATGTATAACCACATAGTGATATACTTAGCCATTAGACAGTATGTATGTCTGCCCACACAGTGACATACTCGGCCATGTATGTATGCCTACAGTGACATACCCAGCCATGTATGTATGCCCACACAGTGATATACCCAGTCATTACAAAGTTGTATGATAATTTACAGAGTGAGATGATGACTTGTATGTACATAGTAAAATGATGACTTGTATGTACACAGTGAGATGATGACACAATGAGATGATGACTTGTTAGCATACAGTGAAATGATGACTTACAGTGAAATGATGATTTGTTAGCAGATAGTGGGATGATGATGACACTGGGAATTGTTAGCATGATTACATAGTGAATTGTTTGAAGACAGTGAGATGAAGATTACACAATGATGTGCTAGAGAAGATAATACAATGATATACTACAACGCTGTATGCATGATGACAGTGATTGCAGTGATGGTGTGATGGTTCATTAATTGCAAGTTAAGTCTTGCATCTTGAGGTTTGGATACCTCAACCCTTCTTAGTTGGAGCTAAGAAAACCAAGTTGGGCCTTGGGCTCAGAGTTGGTGTTCTTCTTATCAGTTGGTGCTGATTGTAGTCGCGAAGATTGTAGTCTTCCATGTACAATACATAAACAAGTTTACCATAAAGATCTTGTGTCTTCTTGTGTTATGTTGCTTGTTATGATTCAGTGATCTAGTTGATGATATGACTATTGTTTATAGTTGATTAGTTGATGGGTGCTTATGTAATGATGATGTAACTGGTAGCAGCATATATTGATGAACTCTATTGACTAATAGAAGTTGAAAAAGGGATTAAATTACCTACACACTGATTCACGCCCCCTGTCTTAGTGTGGTCATTGTGTCCAACATGAACATGAGGATGAGCATAGCCAGAAACGTTATCCCATGGACGGATATTCCCCCATATTTGACAAATATGTGAATGATGACTATTGGAGATACATTCGAAAACCCATTTTTGATGTAACAAGAGAAGGGAATGTTGATTTAGAGACCTTTGGAGATCTTGATATGGAAGAGCGGCATGCAGAGTTTTCATATGATCATTCAGAGCCATATCATCCAAAATCACACACAAGTATTAGAAATGACGACTTTGAGAAGCAATGCATTGAGGAGTCAGATTTGATACAACCGATGGAAAGTCAGCCTGAGCTTGCATCTTCACATTCAACGGTCCCTTATGATTTGGAACAGCTTGGGGCTTACATAGAGAATTATCATCTGATAGGCCATGTTGATATGTATGATGGAGTTTGCGATTTACTTCATCATACATATATGTACATTAGCCCTATCCAAGCTGGATAGAAGAAGCCTGCAGAAGCACATGCCAGTTTGGGAAGCAGTTTGATGAAGTTTTACATGCCTATGATTTCCCATCCAGCCCAGCCATCCTAAATATCCGCGCAGGTTTGCACTTTCTAATAAATGTGTCCTTGCTTTGGCTGGTAAGCAAACATAAGGGAAAAAATTTAAATTTAGATAAAATGTTAAGGTGGTTGCATTGGATTTATCATTTCACCTAACATTTTGATTATATCATGCTTCGAGTAGGAAAATAAACTCTTTAAAGTGAGCATGTACTTTCTGCATTTCTTTTTTGTACTTACGAATAATATTTTTTTTTGTTAGTTAAAGTTTTATTTTTCTTTTTACTTTCAAATAAAGCAACTTATGGTTCGTTGACTTTCTACAAGATTTTTTTCTACTAAGGTTTGCCTGTCAAGTTGAGATGTTTTTATAGATTATTGAGACTAGAGATTCTATGGTTCTCACATGCTCTCCTTTCCTAAAGAAGAGATCAAACACATGTCCTGTAGTTTGAGCCAGATGTTACCAACTAAGTTGTACTAAGTTGGACTTACAAATGAGTTGCTAGGGATGAACAATTACTTGTTCAGATTTCAAGTTCATAAGTCCATGGAAGCCTTCTTAGGCCCTTTTTTTTCTAAACATGCTCATACACCATGTGGAATTGTAATAAAATGAGTTATCATGACGACTTTATGCAAACGGTTTGGTTTCCTAGGACTTAGTCATAAATGCATTATTCCAGGGTGTTTTTTTCTTGTTAATTATCTATCGTTTTTAAACGATAAATAATTTTTGAGTTTTTCACTCAAGCCTCCAAAGATGGAATAATTGTCTTGGTGGTTAGGCCTTGGGAGGTTATTAAAACCTATGTGTCAATGTATATTACCATGCTAATCATTATTTTGAGTCATTATGAACATGTCCTAAGTTGCCCATAGGTTTTTTTAAGTTCCGATTTTTTTTGTTTATATTCTATTTTTACAGGCTTATTTTTAATAAGTTAATTGTAAAAGTTCAAAAAGTCATAAAAATGGGGCTAGGAGGTTGTTTTTTTCATGGGAGTGCTCATTTTCTAACTCAGAGCATCCACTTAACCTCTAAACCCACTTTCCTAAGTTTTCGAGTAATTATTTATCTCCAAAATTAAATATTACTCGAAAAACACAAGAAAGGTAAAAAAAATGAGTGAATTAAAAAATTCGACAATTAAAAAATAAATAAAAGAAACTTGTCGAAATCGGTTTGTGTGACTTGGTAAAGTAAAGTGGCAAGTACCCGGGAAATATTGGAAAGTCAAAACTTGTTGTTTCCAAGAGTTTTCAAGTTTTGGAAGTTTCCTCATCAAGAGGGGCGCATATCTCCAAGTGGGGGCGCAGGCATGGATAGAAAATCTCTTTTGATTGGAAAAATGTATGACTTTTAGCAAGTGTTACCTCTGCATTGGGATGTTGCCACATTCTATCTCTTGTTCCAACCTCAGTACAACTCATTGCCCACTCACTCAATCGTAGCGCATTATTGAGCAAGTGTGCCCCCTCTCTTGTTGGGTTTTTCTATAAATAAGAGCCACACCCTTGTTGGTGTAGTGTTAAACACAAGCCCACGACTCCATCTAGCCCACACTTCATTGTGAAAGCCACTTCCGAGTAAATCCTGACATATTCCTCATACCCCTCAGGTATATCTGAAATACCACTTTCCCTTTAATAATCAAATCATTACCATTTTTAATAAAATTGGTCAACAATCAATCCACTCCCTAATCACTCACTTAATAATTTTAAAACTGACCGACTGAGACAATTGCAATACTTATCGAGACATCACTAGCAAGCCTTTACACGCAAGCACTCCATCAGCATTGGCCTTTATTGTATTGTATATTTATTTTCTGGAAATTTAAATCAATTGATGTGTTGAATGGGATATCATTTTATATGCTGGAGGTATAATTTATTTGCAGATAATCTTAGTTTCAGTATTTATATCATTTCATCTCCTAGATTAATTGTTTTGCTTACATAGATTAAACAACCTTAGATTATTTTTACTAGGGACCACCCCCCTTGGCTTCGCTAGGAGAGAGCCTAGATGGAGGAATCAAGATCAAGTGACAACACTTGACTCTTGCTTACCCCCAAGGTCGCACCCAGTGGCGTGAAGATTTTTGCCACATGATCCAAGGTGCAAATTAGGCGGCGACACAGCCTTAGTAAAATTTGAGCAGGAGATTTTGTACATGTTGAACATGTTTTACAAGGTGGATGATGTGGCGCAGAACTTGAGATAAATCTGTGTTAATTGTTGTTTTAATGTTTCCATTGTATTGTCAAATACTTGAAGAAGAAATAAAAATCGCTCTCTTATAGGTTTTCCCCCTAGGGGATTTTTCGTGGGCCTTTGGATAAAATTCCTGTGTTTGAAAATTTATGTGTGAGCATTTAATTTCTGCTAAAAATCTGTAAAATTTTCCTTAGTGTTTTTCAGTTTTGTTTATTTAATGAGAATAATCCATTTGACAACAATCATGTTGAATGGGTGGGCATTTAACTATGGACAATGAAACTTAAAACTGGGTAGGGGACACTGAAAATTTTATAGTTATGCCTCTTGGAAGTTGACCTATCTAGCTAACCACCATGGTACCAAGTGGATTCCACATCAACTCTCATTTCTCAGAGATGTGGAGCTAGTCACTTGTGGGCTTTCAAGAACATTCTAGAAGGTGCAAAACTCTAACCCTAATTGGGAGTTGGGCATGCAAAACCCTAAGATTGGCCCTATACGGCTATTGGGCTATGTTAAATACCAGGTCATTAGGAGAAGAATGGGTTTCGTTTTTTTCATGTTATGTATTGTTCTAATGTTGAGCAATAGCGTGAGAGTAGATAGTAGAGTAGAACAAAGGAAGTAGGAGATCCTGTAGTAGCCATTTTGGCCATAGAGTCATAGATAACTCCATAGAGAGTACCACTTTCTTTGTAATTGTATTGCATATTGGAGAAGAAAAGAGCAAGGCATAGTCCTCATTTCTAGCTAGGTTTTTCCCCATAGTGGGTTTTCCTAGGGTAAATCTTGTGTTGATTGTGTGGATTGTGTATTTCTTACTCTAGTTATTCTCCTTTTAGTTCTAGTTTTTTAATAAACTAATAGAAAAGAACTAAGTTGTAAGATGCATTGTGACGAACTATTCTAGTGGAATATCCACGACAATTTGTAGACCATTGGTATTAATTTTTGTGGATCAAGGGCCTTTTGGATAAGCTCAACGGAAATTCTTTTTGTAAGATTGATTTGAATGCCAACTATCATCAAATTCATATCAACCTAAAAGATACGTGGAAGATAACCTTTAAAATGTGCCAAGGACTATCCTATTGGTTGGTGCTCTCATTTAGTCTTTTCTTTTTACAAGGAAACCCTCGACACTTCCCCGCATTTCATCAACAGTACCTAGTTTAAACTCATCAATGCTAATTAGTGACGCTTATTTTGGTAAGGATGTCGAATAAGGCACACAATTGAGGTAATTAGCCCAATGGTTTGACCCCAAAACTCTTGCGTGACGCTTAAAGTACTTAACCACTTGAGCTAGCCAACTTAGCTTATTGTCGTTTAGTCTTGCTAATTTCGTTGTGACATTGATGAGGAAGGTGAATAGAGTGCTAAGACCATATCTTGACTCATTGCTAATCGTGCATATGTATGATATTCTTATGTTCAACATGGCCTAGGACATCATTTTCATTATCTTGGCCAGGTATTTCTAGCATTGGGAATAGACAAGGTATTGGTCAACATGAAGAAGTGCACATTTGGACAAGAACATGCTTATCTTTGATTCTTTGTGAACCAAGATGGAACGAGGATTGATTTGATGAAGTCTTTAACCACTCTCAATTTGCTCTCACTAAAGAACATCCATAACTTGCAAAGTTTAATGGGAATGACAAATTACCTACACAATTTCATCATGGACTTGTCCCATGTTGTGCACTTGTACACTGCATTGAACCATGACTATGTATAGTTATCAAGCATTGCAATAGGAAGTGTTCAATGAGCTCAAATGCTAATTAGTTACTACTATTTTTCTCACCTTGGCTAACATTCAACTTGCCATTATGATTGAATTGTATTCTTATGTACATGCAATGGATGTAGTTTTGATCAAGGTTACAAAAACCGAACTAGTGGTTGAACCGGTCGACCCTAAAAACCGGACCCGAACCAGAACCGGACCAAAACCGGGAAAAAAACGGATCACAAAACAGGTCCACCAAAAATACAAAACTGCTTAAATTTTGAAAATTTATATATATATTCATGTGCAACCATGTGAATCCAAACCATTATACACAAATTTGCAAAAAGTGCTCTTGCTATGTCCCATACTGAGCATATTTCACTAGAACCTTCCCCACTCAACCAACTTTTAAATTTAAAAAAAAAAAATTAGAAATATCCTCTTAAGTGTTGTTGTACAGTTATGTATGGAAACGGACAAAACCGGAACCGAAACTGGAACCGGAACCAGAACCGGTCAAAACCGGTCGATTCCATACGGAACCGGTCATTTCCGGTGTGAGACACCGGTTTGACCCAGTGAGGCTCCGAAACCGGTTGGATCGGCTGGTTTTACCAGTTCCAGTCCGGTTTTGTAACACTGGTTTTGATGCAACCCCAAAAATCTATCACATACCCTAGGATGGAGAGATGCATATGCTAGTGCAAGTTGTTAAGCATTGGCAACACCATTTGCTTGGAAGAGAGACAATTGTGCACAATGACCTTCAACCTCTCCAATTCCTCTAGACATGAAGCAAGATTAAGAATGCACTCCACATGAAGTTGATCACATACCTGCATTAGTTCCACATTGTGACTAAGTATCAAATATACATCCGAACACTTTGGCCCTTCTCGTATCATGTTGTACATCTCATTGTCATCACAAAACAGATCCAGCTATTTTTCAAATTTAGTTCGTAGTTTCTTCTAATTTCATAAATAATTTGATGGGAAATTCATATACCATCGGTGTGTAATTTATACCTAGTTTGAGCTTGTTTGTGTGGCATATACGTTGGATCAGCATTGCTGAGTTAGAATTGATTGTGTTATGGACTTTTTTATTGTGTTTTTTTATGATTTCCATATTTCACAAACATTACTTTTGTGTCCTTTCTATTTCATCCAAGCTTTTATAGACTCCATGTGCTTTAGCATTCTCAGTCTTCTTTAAAAGCTTTCTTGGTCTTCTTCATAGGCTTCAATATTTTAATTGTTCTAAGACCATGTTAAACTTCATGTAGGAGTGCATACAAACAATGTCACGTATCTTCATGATATGTTGCAACAAGTACATCACAAGAGCCTGAGGTGGGCTACCCAACAATGACATGTACTATCGTGTCAGCTAATCACCTCTCATCACACTAATTCATATCACTCTTAGGTTGGTTAAGCCTATGGATCGTCTTGGTGGAGGTGATGTGTTTCATTTACGTAATCAAAACTTTAATTCAGGGCCTTTAATTAGTAAAATAAGAGAATATTGTTCTTCTTAGTCAGCTCCATGTTTCACACAAATGAACCTTGCACCACTACTAGATCACAACTCCAATAAAGTATAAATGAAAAGTTCTTTCAAAGTTTCAACTTAAACGTTATTATCTATATAAGTTTCTTTAGTGCTTCAAATCTTTGTAGCTTATCAAATGTCACTTAATAAAGTGACTTATACATAATACTCAATACATTCATGTGTTCATGCTATATTCTAGCATCATACACATGGGAAGATAGAGTTGTCCCTCACTTGAGGCCTAGTTATGATAACAACCTTGTTTCCAATGTGAACAATTGTTGTATTTAGCAACAAGGAGTTGTCATTTCTTTTGACAACTTGAAATTTGGTAAACCGTAAAATGCCATAGCAGTAAGCACTTGTCTCTCCACACTTTTATTGGTTAAGATTTTATCCTTGATAGTTAAATCACAACATGGTGTCTATAATGGCAGTGATCAAATAAAAATGATTACAATAAAATATCTTCACCATAGACTTGAATGATCGTTGAATTATGCAACCACATTTAATGTCTACTTATCACCTTGGATGCCCGAGCACAAAATGTTGGTTGGGGTTACCAAACATCTTGTGTTTAAAATTGATTCACCGCTCTAGACTTAAAAGCCATCAAATGCTGAAACACACACCTATGGACATCTTCATGTTTTCATGTACTCTTATTTGATGTATTCTCTAGTCCCATTGACCTACTTTTGTGGTCATTCAGTGGAAATTAATACAATTATCTTATCTTATGTTATCTCGCTAAACTCTAAACATGGCATCAACTTCTATTTCTGTTTAACATGGATTTTACTAGAGATCATAGTTTTCCTAGCATCAAAGGGACTTAATTCACTTAACACATGTTACACAAGCCAAATTGGTTTAAGTGGATGTTAATAGAATACTTCAGCTTTATCCTAATTACCAATGCTCCCCTAAGGTTCCGAGATGGGGGATGTGGGAGCGGGGAAACACACATTTGGGAAGCATGGAGACCACCCCCAAACTTTAAGGAAATTCGGGGGAAGTAGGGGGACATCGGGGTCATAAAAATTATAAAAATATGAAAAATATAAATCCCAACACTAACAATTCATCCCATGCAAATTAGTAAATACTACGTTCGTTCATCATTATGCAGTCATGCAATGTAAATCAAAATCTAATAGGTTCAGAAGGTTTGGAGCTTCGTGGGGGGCCATCCAGGACTTTTGCAGTAGAGCGAAATGTTTCTCCCCACGTTTTGTTGAGGTTTGCCCAAATAGAAATGCCAAGAAATGTTTATCCCAGAGACCCCCCCCCCCCGTCCTAGGGACGCAAGAAATGTGTTCCCAACCCTAAGGGAGGCATCCCCATGGAACACTGCTAATAACAATGGAACAAAGTTAAAGAAAGAAAGTGTGTTCACTTGACTTGAATAAATAGAAGACAAAAGTAGAATGGCCATACCAACATTCACGAGGACATAAAATATTGTGATTCCCTTTTTCAACTCAGTCATATTTACATAATATTAATTGTAGAAATCTAATTTTAAAGTCATGGCCTTACTAGGCACCAAGTTGATGTATGAGACCACATTGTTTGTGGGACAAGGGATCCCTCTGTGAAGACATTTGACTGTGTATAGACCTACATCCCTCTGTATTTGAACCTATGACCTACAAGGAGGAAGAACATTCTTAACTATTAGGCCCACTCAAGATTATTCATGATTGATAGAGATGGAGGTATGATGCATATTATAGAATGATATTGCCTCCACTGATAATGAATTCAAATAGGGGGCCCTATATACACATATTTTCTACATCCACCACAATTGTTTTAACTAATTAGCACTTCCTAATATTGTCTTCATAATATCATCCTCTTGTTTGACTCATGACCACTTAAAAACATAATGAAGTAATTACATCACCATCACATAAAAGCTATTCTCCTAACCACATATTTGTCACTAAAGAACATAATAGACTATAATCCATATTACAACATAGTGACAAATTTGGTGCTTAGAGTTCTCATAATTTAACATTAAGAAACGATGTTAATAGTTTTTAATTTGTAGTTCTATTTAGACATTACAAAGAGCACTATGATTATCAAAATGCTAACTTTAAGATAGCATGTACTAAGTACATACAATTTTGTTGCTTTTGTTTAGGTCTTTAAAGTCAATATTGTTGGAGTGATTGCATTTTTCTTATCATTTGTAGTTGATTTTGTATTTATAATTTATTCTTGCAGATCAAATTATGGAATCCAAGTCATCGTGGATCAGAACTTAAAGCAACCTTGACAGGGCATACCAGGTTCTTGACTTACTTTATGCCTTAAACATCATGTCTAGAGTTTATTTTTGGTGGAGTCATTCTATTTTATATTATTCAATTTTTAAAACCTTTTGGTTGTTTGGACTTTGGACTGTAAATTGAAAAGTATATCTATTTAGTTAATGATATAGTTTTGTATTTTGGAGTTTTAGGTTATAAATGAGAATTATCTTGTATGTATGTTAGAGATGTAACTAATGTTTTGGAATAAAATGGTTCCTTTGACTATTAATATAGACATGTAATGTATATATTAGGTATTTATACCGAAAATGTGCTTTTAAGCCATTCACGTCAAGCTAGTGCAAAATTGGGTGAACTCCACTATTATTATTTGTCTAAGAGCATTAAAAATCAAAACTGTTGCATGTGCATACGATAACACTAATAACAATCCAGCTATGATAAATCCATGATAAAATCTAGCTTTTTGATGCACAAAACCATATGCGCAAGCATCGAAGTCCATAAATTTGGTAGATGAGGAGATGATCCTTGCTTTAGGTGGGGAGTTGTCATTGCCCTTGGGGTTGGACCCTATCCACTATCGGTGTCTTTGGGTTTGTAATTGAAGGTCCCCAACATTCATTACCTTGCTCAAGCACCTTGAAAGTCTTCTCTATATCGAGGATTGCAAGCAGGAGCTGCATGAAATTATATTTTGGTGTTGTGGTAGAGCCTAGAGGAGGACAACTATGATGATTCTCTCTTCTCTCATGAAAAACCCTACAGAGTCTTTGGTGAGACTATCCTTCAAATCACTAGGATTTCCTAGAGCTAACTAAATATGTTTGAGAGTTGATGCATGACTTTCTACTCATGATGTAGAGAGCATCCCTCCATTATTGAAGAGTAGACACAAATGAAGCACATTCAACTCAAACATTTTAAACTTGCATAGCACTCTACATATTCAAATTGGAGCAAAATAGAAAGTTGTCATACCGTGAACATTTTACAAGTTGTGCCTTATTAAACACGGTATCATTATTTAGTTTCCAATTGAGAAAACACACTTCAATTTTAATTAGCTACCATATTGTGTGGAACGCAACAACCGAAGGAATCTTATCACCAAAGAGGGTGTCATTCCAAGCTATGAAGGAGAGGAGGAATTTGCCACAGAATTTAGTGCCCTAGTCCTTGGTGGATTGAGAATACCCACATTATTGGAATAGATACTTAGGTATTTTTGGTCTATTCATTGGAAGACACTTAGGATGAGGGATGCATAGGTGAGTCAACCTATTACCAAGAGCCAAACCCCCAAGCATGACGAGCCTTGCAAAGAATGTTTTTTTGGGTTCATCTAGTGGCTTCTGGACGATGCACAAATTAGGAGTCTTGGGTCATGATGTTAGAGATAATGGTCATATTTAGAACTTGTACATATTAGGACTTAGATAAATAATAAAGTCTAACTAATAAAGTGATGTAATAATGGGGCATTTAATGTAGTTATTATTGTAATGATTAAAAGTTAGGTATTTGGGACTTAACATACTCCTCTCCTAGTACGCCATTAGATATGGCACAATCTAATGGAATGTATGAATTGGTTGTTTCTTATTATATGTGTTGTAAAGGAAAGTGTCCTATGGCTAGGGTTTAAGAGGCCATCAACATACTGGGGTTGAAAGAGAGATGCACAAAGTTCAGCAAGCATATGTAAGCAAGTTTCAGAGCTGAGAAAGGTCCACACCTGACTAACTGAAGGC